>OOFC01004928.1:10630-30076 GCA_900323345.1 Pseudochromis fuscus
TGATGAAGATGATGAAGAAGATGAAGAAGGAGATGATGAAGAAGAAGGATGATGAGCGATGATGAGCGAAGAAGAAGGATGATGAGCGAAGAAGAAGATGATGAAGAAGATGAAGAAGAAGGATGATGAGCGATGATGAGCGAAGAAGAGGAAGAAGAAGATGAAGAAGAAGAAAAGAAGATGAAGAAGAAGAAAATGAAGAAGAAAAGAAGAAGATGAAGAAGGATGATGAGCAAAGAAGAGGAAGAAGAAGATGAAGAAGGATGATGAGCAAAGAAGAGGAAGAAGAAGATGAAGAAGAAGAAGGATGATGAGCGATGATGAGCAAAGAAGAAGATAATGAAGAAGAAGAAGATGAAGAAGTAGGATGATGAGCCCAGAAGAAGAAGAAGAAGAAGAAGAAGAAGAAGAAAAGGATGATGAAGAAGAAGAAGAAGAAGAAGAAGAAGCTTCAACGTTATTTTTACCACAACAAGCCAGAGAGCTCTCTACTGATTGTAAATCAAATTAAGGTCATAGGTACAGGACATAATTATTTAAAGACAATATGGAGAAGTAGGGGTTTCCAGCCAAAACTCAAAAAGCTCCACTGGGAACCACAAACAAAAGGAAACCATAAACAACAGGACTGCTGTTGAAATATTGCAGCTAAACTGGGAAAGCATCTGCTCTTGGCTTATCAGAGAGCAGCGTGTGGACAAACATCATCGCAGCTGGCAGAAGACGGGAAGTGAGAAGGCGACGAGGTCTGAGCTCATCTCCTTCCTGTACGCTGAGAAAATAGCTTCGCTGCAAGACCGCCGCATGGCTGACGGTGCACAGGCGTCGACAGGAGGGTAAATCCGAAACCACCTCCTTCAACAAACGTCCGCGCAGCGAGCGGTCGCACCCCATCGAGAGCACGCCGCTAATCCACTGACTGGTGTCCAAAGAACGTTAAATGGATCTGACTGAAACGCAATGGTCTAAGAAGAAAAGCGCTTTCTGCATTGACCCCCCTTTCAACCGACCCAGTGGGGAGCTTCAATCTGAGCAACGGCTACTTAACAGCCCGTCTCTTCCCTCGACGGACTGTGCGAACGCCTCAGATGACTTTTCAACTGGCACTAAAAAGGTGTTTACTCAATCTCAATGGTCCATCTGTCGGGTGGAAAAGAGTCTGAATACATCTCGCCAAAATGAAAAGGTGGATGATTCAAATCGTGCTCTCAAACCACTGTCACCCATATGTCTGAGGCCCGCAGCTGTTTTCCCAGAACACTGAGCAGTTTTTGGCTCTGGTGTTTGGCTTATCCATCAGCGACAGGCTTTTAAGGATTTAAAATGCCCCCTTTTTCCCCCTGAACTGCTCTTTTTACTCAACGCCTTCCTTTATCTTTAAGTTCTGCATCTTTTTTTATTTTCTCTTCATCCCGCTAATGCTTCCTCCCACACCCACTGAAGAGTCATCCACCTATGACTATGTGTGAGGATCTAGGTCATACATTAGAACGACTGCCAATATCATCATCCACACATTGTAGCCAGACAGAAGACCCAATAAAAAATAAATAAATCCAGTTCACTCTGGAGGGTTTTGGCCATTTTGGGACTCGAGTGACTCAGCACAGCAGTTCCCACAATGACGGATTCCTGTTGTGTTGTTAGGAGCAACAAGTGCCCAAACATTTGTGATGTATTTTGTTTCCCTTTAATCCAGATTGTTGCCCTTTTGGTTGAAGTCGAACTTGGACAGCTTGCATGGGACACAGGGTCATCTATTTTAAAAGTTTGAACTTAAACACCCAGGAATCTAATGACGTAAAGTCCGTCAGTGAAACATGTTTGCCAAACCGGGCAAGACTGGAAATGCTTTATGGATACTCAAGAGGTGATGGCAAAGAACAAGGTTTAAACGTTTTGAATCTGCTGTTTGCTTGAAAGTGATTTAGGCAAACAAGGTGTTGATTCATAGCTTGGTTTTGTCAAATTTAGGCTGAATTTTGCTCATCAGTTTTGAGTTGAAAGAGCATTTAAGGGAACTTGCTCGGACATTGTATGACATAAAAATAGTGTTGAGATTTACGCTACTCCTGCACTGTCTGACCCAGCAGCTCCCTGGATTTTGGCAGTAGTTTCTCTCGTTGACAAAGGATAATCTAGTGATTTATGAAGCTTAAGCCTTCAGTAAGTTTCATGTTATTCTTATATGCCTCACTGCCTTTATGCATCTGCATCTGGGCTTTAAACAGTATTACATACATTTGCCAACATTCATAAATTTTACTGTGGTATCCATCCTTTCAACATCTTTGGGTTTGCTAGCCTGTTGTTGGATATGTTGGGGAGCGCTACTTTGTGACAATATTTTGCCTTTTATATGAGTTAAAAAGGGTAAGAGACATCGGAAATAAAAACATATCGTAAAAAAATGAGTGGGTGTTTGGTCTTTTGCTACCTCAGGTAACAAATAACTCATTTCCTTTTGTTGTTTTTGTTTCCAGCAGTTTTTCATACCCGGATTATTGGACAATTCTGATTATACTTTCCTTTTTCTAACACTTGTTTTTAAGGGCAAGACTTTCTGAAATTATAAAACTCCTTACACTTGTCCTATTGGGAGAATTTCCTTGAGATACCATTGACTCTGGAAGAAGCAAGATCTCATCACTAAAGACTTTTCTCTCGTGTAAGTAAGAAATAAAATAGATAAAACTTAATTTTATTTTTCTTGTCAGACTCACAATCTTCTTTCCTGAGAGCATTTTTCAGACTGTCTTTCTAAACTCAGTCATCTGCGACATAATTTTCATCCCTGCTTCAGTTCTGCCTTTACGATGTCGGAAGACCCCACGAACTCATTTTCAATCGTCATTCATTTAAATTACACAAGCCTTCAGTAATTCCTGGTGGTCGGACTGGAATAATGAAACAATTCTAGGGCTGACTGAGTCTGAAAGAGTCTAAATGGACCTGAAAACACTCACTAGCAGAGCAATAGTAGGCCCAAGCCATAATTTAGTCTCTGTAGAAGAAAACCTGATGTTGGGAATGCATGACCGTGAAGTCGAAGACGACCCCCAGGTTTCTCAAACCTACTTTCCTTGAAAGAAAAGTAATGTCTTATTCAGGCCAGTGCTGCACGCTGCTCAGACAAGGGCGGTAGGGGGGAGGGAGGGAGGGACGGACTACTTGGGAAACAGGTCACACATTGACAGAATGCGTCCACACAACATCAGCAAAGGAGGCATAAATCTCTCAGCCTGGTGGATCGGCCAATCAAAGGGCCAGGAGTGGAATTTAGAGGCCTTGCGCAAACGTAACTTCCCACCAGACAAACACACACACACTGTTTTTGGAGAGTGAGGTAAGCAGCATCCAAAAAAAAAGAAAAAAAGACTTTGATATGGAATTGAGACAGCCGGTTTCACTTCAGCACATGTTGCAGAGAAGAAGAAAACAGCCTTTTCAGCACTTTGGCAGAGTGGCCGTGGGGATGATATCCTCAGTAAAATGCCAGCTATGCACAAACAGGCGGACAAACATTAAAAAAAAAAAAAAAAAGAAACGGCTGCACAGCGTGTACTGTAGGCGTAGCGGGGTTGACACACAGCATGGGGAAAAACCTACTACTACACAAACACACCCTACATACCGATGTGTCTACGTGTGGCTCGCCAGACCAAACAAATGTGCCAATGGTTAATGACAGAGTTCAACTGTACATGATTATAAGATGTTTCGGCAACCTGGCAGCAAAATATCTGCATCTTGTACCACACACACCACACTGCAAGTACTCATAGTTTGCAGGCCAAGAAGATATTTGTACTACGATGCAATATAAATCAGAACTACACGTAGAATAAAGAGCATTTGTGGCTGATATTTAAGATCCAGCAGTCCAGGAATCCCTTTTTGTTCGGTGGGATTACGAGGAGATATTGACGATAAAGCGGACGTCTGTTAAACATATTTCAACCTCAATTTCAGGCTTACTGAGGATTCAGGGTTTATCACAATGGTCAGAGCTGCTAACAGGCCCGATGAGGATATTACGATCTCTTCTTTTGACTATTTGTTCAGATGGACTTGACCAAAGCGTGACCCTCCGATTGGATTTGAACAATTTGCGAGGCTCACTGTGTTCCAGACGCAATTTTATGATGAAGTGCTTCGAGTCCTGAAGTGTGCTTTTATACCTGCTACTCCCACTTTCTCTCAACCTGCCTGCCCTGCTTTTTACTACAGTTATTTCCTGAAATAACTTCCTGACAGAAGAGTCCTCAATATGTTGCTGTTATTTATTTATTTTTAATGTGGAAATGAAGCCAGCGCCATAAAAAGCTGCAATTTAATGGGCGGCTGTGGCTCAGGTGGTAGAGTGGGTCGGCCTGTGAATCGTAAGGTTGTGGGTTTGATCCCCAGCTCCTCCTGTCCACATGTTGAAGTGTCCTTGGGCAAGACACTGAACCCTAAGTTGCTCCCAATGGTGGCTAGTGCCTAGTGTGTGTGAATGGGTGAATGAGTTGCCTTGTAAAGTACTTTGGGACCTAGCTTAGGTCATGAAAGCGCTTATTTAAATGTTCTCCATTTACCATTTAATTGTACCATTAAGACATCTTGTGGCTGTGTTACATAATTATGTAATGAGGCGCATCCCGGTGTGTCTATCTTGGGTTGTACTGGAGTTTGGGGTGTATGACAGATAAATGGAAGCAAAAAGAGCCTCAAACAAGACAACAACAAAAATCTAACAACCATAAACTGTGGAGAAGTCATCACTTCCTTGAGAAATGTTCATTTCCTTCTTCTTTATTGTCAATCATCTCATGACTCTTTAGGTTGATCTTGTGATTGGGGGCCAAACCCTCAGGATCCACCACCCTCGAGCACTTCATCCTACATCTGAACCAGTAAACTTCTGGTCACATGCCTGCTCACGCCTCCAGGCTGCTGCTGTCCTCTGGTTCTCACAGCGTCCAGCCTCATCTGTTAAGAGCCCAACACTCCCCAACGCTGCACCGAGCCAAATCGCCTCTTTGTCTGGTCTGCTTCTCAGCGTGATTACAGCCAAAACATCTGAAGGCCGTCATCTGTGGAGTCAAACAGTTGTCCAAAGGCCCCGTCGCCGGGGCTGTTAGTGCAAGGCGGAGCATGTCGGAGCTTCCATCTGCACTCGGAGCCAAAAATGGGAGGTCAACTGCCCCGTGGGGAGTTCTCCAGTTTGGCTGCCTCTTGTTTTAAACATCACTTAAAAATCCAGATTCCTCTGGTGAATCTAACAACCCATGTGTGGCAAGAAGTGTGAAACCTTGGAGAGATAATCACATCAGCAAGAGAGAGAGAGGGGAAAAAAACACAACACACTATTAAAAAAAGAGTCAGGACAGCGTGCCAAGGTCGACGCTTTGTTTGCTAACACAGCACATATGGAAACACCACATTTGACTTTTGCCAATCTCACTTTGGGCCGCGGCCAAAGCAGCGTTCTGACTGAGCCCTGAAGTTTACATACAGGCTGAGAGAGGGAGTCTCGATCCCACCGCCAGACAACAATGGAGATAACACACAACAAAAGCTGAATCTCGGCGACGACGTGCGAAGGAAAAAGTATTTACTAATCAGTCTTGTTTGTTGCGAAGCTGTCGAATAATTCACTACATTCCTGGTGCTGCAGGACGGGGGTGTAATGATTGGATGTAGCTGCAGAGGGTTGTTAGGAGGGAAGGAATGCACTGGTAATGATGACGGCGCTCTGCAGTGAGGAAAGGGAAGAGGGGAAGGGTGTGGGGAGTGTGGCGGGGAAGCAGGAGTGGAAGTAACCACAGAGCAGAGGAGCTGATGATTCACTGAACAACCTCAGCCACCAGTCATTTCACATCCTCGCCCGCTCCCCTTTAACCTCCGTCCATGCAGGATGGAGTCATGATGGAGAGAGAGTGTGCCGAGACATGCTTCACATTCAACCCACAGGAAGTGCTGCAGGAGGCAAATGCAGCAACAGACTGTGACAGTGCTCAGACTGAACTGATTACATGGATCAAACAGGAGATTGACAGACAATACAAATCCATTCTGACACTTCATAACGTGCTGAAATGTTTTATTTAGGAAAACTGACAATCATTTATTTGCCCAGCTCCTCAAATGTGAAGATCTGCTGTTTTTATTTCCTGTTTGGGTTTGTTTCATGAAACCATAGACCGTTAATGAAAATGGACAAAGCAATCATGTCTGAAAAACTGCAACACCACTAATGGCCACTAGGAGCTGGCTCTAATTCACTTTAATTAAAAAAAAAAAAAAAAAAAAATCTTTTTAATCATGAAATACTCCCACAGGTCTCCAGTGATTTACAGGTGGTTTAGAGGCTCATACACACTGGATAGTATCCCGGGTTCAAGGGTCAGACCCGCCTCCTCACTCCTCCCTTCATATCCAAATATGGTCACTTCCTGTTTCCAAATACCAAACTCCTGGCTTCAAAATGTAGGTCCACAAACCAACAGGTGACTTCACGTTACTTTTGTCCAATCCATATGCAGTCTATATTCGAAGCTAAGAATTTAAAATGACATTTTTCAATTCAATTTTATTTGTACAGCTACCAAGAAAACCCAACAGCACTTTATATATTAAGTCCAAGGCCCAACAATGTTCTCAGGAAACCCAACCAAACAGAGACGTTAGCTTTGAAAGTCTCAGACTAATGTGTGATAGGCTATCCAATTTCTAAATCAATCTTTAAAAAAACCCAAAAGAAGAACTGATTAATTGTTCATTAATAAAGAAAATCTCTACTGTGAAAGGGACACTTACTCGAATGTTTCTGAAGAATAAAACTATACCTTAAATATTGTTTTATGTGGAAGGTTGACACATTTTTGAACAATAGCTTCTGCTGCACTGTTTATTTTTTGGGAGAAAGTTTGAACAAATACTTATTTAGGAACATGTTTGAGATAGATAAACAGCAAATTACTAAACTAGAAATGTCATTTAAATTATATATTCATCTTACAATAGATAATTTACTATTTGTTAAAACTGTTTATTTACCTGTTGTTCAGCTAATCAATTCCAGATGGAGCCTAACAAGAATCTCACAGTCAAATCTTTCTGATTTGAGCTCCAGAAATGTAAGATTTTTTTTATTAAATACTATTTCACAAGCTTTTTAGCATTCCTAGCTCAGATTCATTAAAAACCAAACTATTAAAATAATAATTTATTGCAGTCTGACCTTGATTTGAAGCAACACGTCAACTAAATATGTTTTTAAATGTGGAATTTTTTGATTTACAATTTCCCAGACTCTGGCTAAATCTAGACTTTCCAATACCGACCTCATGTCTTTGAACATTTAAACAACCTCTGTGCAAGAGGCAATGGACCACACAAAGACCTGACCACACAGACACGTCATTATAATCCACTGAAAAATAAAAAAAGGTGTAAATATCCAACAGTGAAAAATGAAAATACAGAAAAACTGTGCATTTCACAGCCAGGCCAGTGGGTGAGACCACCAGGAGAGAGACGGGACAGAGACCAAAATACACATCGAGCAGAAGGATCAGCAGGAAACACAAGGAGAACACAAACTCACACACACACACACACACACACTCACACTCAGACACACTCAGACCTATGAGACTTCATTTCCTGTTTGGATGAGTGCCATTCTTCCTCGACGGGAGGTCAAAAAGTCACCACTGCGGCACACAGATGCCTAAGTCTTTGCAAGTGTGTTCTCTTATCACAGCCACACACACACACACATATACACACACACACACAGTGTAATGGCATGCAACTGTACATCTGAGGAATGAGGACAGGAATGAAAAATAACCCAAAACACTCCAAATGTGTGCCAAGCTGAGCTCACGAATACAAACCAAAATCCCACTCTGCACACAAACGTCCAGGCTGACTCATGTGATCAGATAAGAATATTGTGTAACTGTAGTAACAGCATCTCTGTGAACCTCACAGCTGTGGGAATCAGCAGACAAGTGTGTGTGTCTGTGTGTGTGTACTGCTCTCTGCATTCAGTGTGTTGTTGTGCTGCTTCATCACTGTGGTCACTGGGTTCAGTCCACATGCGAGCCAGGTCCAAATGTAAGTGCAGCCGACTGACACCGCACTGTAAATACATCTGTACCAGCGAAACAGTGAGTTGTAAAGTGCATTGACCACTGCTGCATTCAGAAATCCATCAGTTGAGATGAGCACCTGGTTAATTAACAGTGAGTCATCAAGTTGTGGCTTAACAGAAAACTAATCTACTGTTAGATGGATTGGTTTTTATTGTCAGTGTTGATCTGATCAAATATTTCTTTCACTAGTATGTTACAGAGTGTGACATCACCCATTGGTTTGTGGACCCGCACAACAGTTTGGCCTTTGAATGTTGGGTTTTTTGGAGCCAGAAGTGACCATATTTGGATATGAAGGGAGGAGTGAGGAGTGACCCTTGAACTCGGGATGCTATCCAGTGTGTATTAGCCTTGAAACCACCTGTAAATCACTGGAGACCAGACCTGTCAATCAAACTAACCACACCCATAATCTTCCTCTACTTGAAGCCTAATATCTACTCAATGATGAAACGATTTTCAGACAGACCACCAGATCACTGAGAAGAATTGACTTTAGCTGATGACATCTGAACGACTTGTGTGTTGATTTTGTTGGAGCCCGCCTCCAGTAGCCATCAGTGAGTTTTTACATTTTCACACTTGGCTACATCCATCTTTTATAAACAGTCTGTGTGTCCAACCAGAGTTTCACACAGCAGCATTACATCTGTGACTAACAATGTCTCATGTGTCATAATGTTTCCAAAAGACAATATAATAAGAGTTTGCTAAGAACTACAGGGGAGTTTCCTCTCAACAAAAGAGTCACACACACACACACACACTAAACCTCAAGGCATCACTGATAGCTCACACTGTGTAAATGCATCAGCAGCTATTTAAGGTTCCACGTTTTGATGCTCAATTTGACAGTAACATCTTTGCTTTGTTCTTGTCATGTTTATAAATGAATGCACGTACAAGGGGTATAATGCTCAGTGACTTAGATGAGATGATATATAGAGAGATGTTATAAAAAACGATCAGACCTCTCACCTGGCGGCTTAAAAAACTTGCACGGCTTCACTAGAAATCAAGCAGGGTGAATGTGAGCATCTGCTTTTATAGGTGCTCATTCATTTTTACAATTTAAGAGATTTTTGTTTCTTGCACCAAAATTTTATATGGTTGCAGTCCTTTAATTCTTCTTGCAACACAACATATTTTCTTTTCATTCTGTCTGTCAGTATAATGATAATTAGTGCAGGGCTTCATTTTATTTGTCACTGACTCATTAATTTATCAACTAATCGTTTCAACTATTTATCTGAAAAAATCAAATTATAAATTGAGTTCTAAACTGATGTGTAGTTCCCAGAAAAAATAATTGTTCTGAACGTCCTTCAGTTTCAATATGTGCTGGAGGTTTGACTGACCTGAGGTGTGCCTCCTAATAAGACCAATTATTTAATCACAAATATTATTTTTCCATTATTCTGTCTTCCATATCTTCCACTTATTCATTAAAAAAAGCCTCTATTGTTATGATACACCTGTCTAGAGTGAATGACAGAGGGATTACTCGTTACCACGGCAACAGTGACAAGTTGACAGTGCAGGTCATGCGTGGCTGTGCGCCTCTGGGTTCAGTTTTCTGGGAAAAAAAATCCAAAATTACGTGAAGAGATTAGATTTGAGGTGGAAAAAAAGGTGTCGGGGGAAACCACAACAACCACACACACACACACACACACACTCACACACCATCCTCCCTGTGTCCCCTCTCTATTCGGGGTATCACAGAGAGGTTCTCAATGTGAGGCATTTTTCTTCCGCCGGACGGACAAAGCGCTCCCTGTTCGCAGCCTCTTAGCAGCCACTTCACACGCTGCACAAGGTGGAAGCCCCGCGAGCTCCTCTATTCTCCCTCCAGGCCTTCCGCCTCAATACTGCACAGAGACTGTGAATGGCAATGACAGCAAACAAACACCTAACAGCAAACACACACAAACAGTTATGCATCTTGCTTTGCAACTACCGAGCCGCACTGCAGCGAAACCCAGACTGAATAGCAATAAGCAGTACAAGGAAAGAAACTGCAAACTTACACCAAACAATATTTATATTCATTTATTTTGTTGAAACACAGAAGACTTAATGTTTCCAGAGACTACATCCCTTACATCCTTTACTCAGCTCAGTTTCTCCTGGCATCTTGAGTGCCTAAGGGGCTGAATAGGTCATGTAAATAATACAAAAACAGTAAACAGTGTTTTAAAGAAGTGTTTTTAGCAACAATCTGTAACACACTGCACTGGTTTCAGCATTTAAAATGTTAGGATTTGCACTTTTTTCCTGCTTTTTTGCCAAAACCGGTGATTTAAAGGACAAATGCATGTTATTTTAGAAACCTTTCTCCACCTGACCCCCAAAATATTACTGCTACAGACTCACCATCCCTTCTCTCTTCTTACTGATACTGATGCTAATCTGTTGTAATCACCTCAGGCATCACATGATTTTTATCTTCCATTGATCTACTATTTTTTACCAACAGTTAATTCCCATTTTGGAAGTCACTCTTCTTTTAGTTCATCTCCATAGTTTCTGGTTCAGGCTACATAATATTCTTGTCTAATATAATAAGACAATAATATAGAATAAAATATCAGATGAGAGCAGTGTCTCAAATTAAATGAATATAAAGTCCTAAATTCTGGCACAGACAGACAACATAATACACGGAGGTATACGACCAATCGTATCTTACAGGACCTGCGTGATGTCACATGGAAAGAGGTGTCAGGGACTTTTACTGGGCACAAGAATGTAAACAAACAATGTTGTGAATAATAGCGGCCATGTTGAGTTTGGAGAAGCCATAGATTGATATTGATTGATAGATTGATTGATTGATATAGAATGGACGAACCTAACATGACGCCATCTGTTGGTTTGTGGTTCTGAAACCAGGAGTTGGACATTTTAATGTCCCCATGTTGGATTGTTTGGAGCCAAAAGTGACCATATTTGGACATGAAGGGAGGAGTGAGGAGGCGGGTTTGACCCTTGAACCTGAGGACACTGCCCAATGTGTAGGAGGTTTGATTTCATTGGTGAATGAGCCTCATTGGAGACCAGACCTGTCAATCAATCTAACCAGCCCCCTAAATATTCCTCATGAAATTTCATTTTTGAAATAAAGTCTATTGGAGGCAGGGTTTTTTGGATCCAGAATCTAGTGGCCATTGGTGGTATTGCACTATTTTTTTGCACTCGTCCATTTCTATATACACTCTATGGAAAAAAAAAAAGTGTGAAAGTCACAGAAAGACAGAAGTCTTAAAAAAAAATTCAAGCATGCAACCAATTTTTGTCAGGAGGATCCCAACATGCGCCATCAACTGTCATCACACTGAACGCCTCACGACTTTCCGGTCAGGCCCGACAATCCCCAGCAGTTAATGTTAGGTTCGCCTCGGAGCACACAGCAAACATAAAGATGTGCTGTACTCTAGCGGGAGAGATGCCACCAGTGAGCAGCCACACCCTGACCAGAACGAACCCCCTCGTAACTGCGGGCAGCCCGAAGGAAGCGGCCCTGACGCCAGGCAGCGTCTCACCACACACACTCACTGACTGACACATTCATGTAAGAGAGCTGCTTTTCTCTGAGGCATCTCCAGCTTCAGGCAGAAACTGAAGAGAAAAACACTGAAGCGAGAAGTTTTATCATATTGCAGCGGCACCCGAGGAAACTTTCTTCCTTAAAACAAAGACCATACAACAAGCTCCAGGCTTCCCTCTCCATCCAACTGAATGCAACACCCGGCCTAGAGGGGTTTCGCTAATCTCATATCCATGAGCAGTGAGGGCAACACGATAATGATCCCCCTCTGAACAAGACAGCGGAGAGCAATAAGACAACCCACAGCCTCACAGAGCCGCACAGCCCGGCTTCTTTATTATTAAAAACAGAGATACGCTTCATTACGGCAAACACATTAAGACCCCCGCTCACGCTCATCCACGCAAAAACAACTAGGCAGAGATGAAGAGGTTACAAATGTAAAGGACATTAGACATTCTGTGTTTTGTAGTCGACAAACGCTGCTAAATCATTCACATTTCCCAAAGACGAGTTATGCAAATCAGAAAATAACGATAAAGATCCCCGGAGCGGTGTGTTATTCTTGTAGCTACGATAATTATCAGCTTGTATTTTTATTGTGTTTAGCTTCCCGCAAAATAAGAAGCCCAAAACGAAGGCGGAAACTTCACGTCAGCTGAGCTTATGTGACATTTAAGTCCATCTCGGAGGCTTAAATTTAGCTTTTTAAAGGAAGTAAGGATTTTCCCCAAGACAAAAGTCAAACAGTGTAAACTACGCAGAGACTTTTCTTTACTGATCTAAAAGCACAACTTGTCTTTCATATACTTTTCCAGTGGGGCTCAGGGGGTTGTCATGGAGACGGAGGCAGGCAACGTTGTCACGGTGACCTTGGAATCAGCTATTTGTCAGGTTATTGACTGAAAACCTGAAAGTAAATATTAGTTCGTCTCTCTTTGCTCGTCATCATCCATCTTTATTTCTTTCTGTCCTCCCTCTGATTTACTGCCTCTCTCTCTTTTTCCCCCCTAAACCCTGAAGCCTCACAAGTCCTCTCCTCCATTAGACTGAAAATCTGACCTTCAGTACATCCTGAAAGAATTTCTGACACTCTTGGCAAAGCTTCGTCAGAGAGGGGAGGAAAAAAAAAACAAAAAAAACCACGAGAAAGACGACCCCGGAGGAACTCACTCCTTCCTCCCATTCCTCATCAGATCCTCATTTTAAAAACACTTCCTTTACACACTCGGGAGTGTGTTGTGTGTGTGTGTGCTTGGGGTTTGGGGAATTGCGCCACATGGCTGGAGTTCTTTGTTTGATTTGTCTGAGCTCTTAATGCCTTCATTGGATGAACGGCTGGATTTACCTGCACATGGCGAAAGCCTCATGCTACAGAGAGAGACATCGGGGGGAGGGATTATAGGAATAACCTGATACAGGGGGTGGTACATGTTTATATCACAGTAACTTATCAACCCTTATGAAACAAATATTCTGGGAAATCAATTTAGATGTTATTAGTAGATTAAAAAATATTAGTTGGAGTACTACATTGAAGTACTTTATCTAACTGAGGACAATATTACGTAAGTATTACATTAAATCTTATGTCAGGGTCTGCAAGATTAATGAGTTTTTATGAGAGTTGTTTTTCACACACACACAAATAAAAAACTAATAAAAGTGAAAAAATAGGAGATATTAATCGTGGCTATTAGACACGTCTACCGCTTAATATCTCAGTGTGATCGTGGTGAACTGGTTTACAATGTGTCTGTAAGGTCTTGAAGGGAGCCAAGAGCATAAAAGAAAGACAAACAGTCCACCAGTCATTCAGCCAGAACTTGGATAAGAGCGATAAACCAATAAAAGGAACCATGGATACGAGCGAAGGCCTCGTACTGTGATTTAAAATAACCAGAGTCTGTGTGAAAGTGAGAGGAGAAGTGGGAAGTGTGGGGCACCATTCTTCACAGCTGTATGGTCTGTGGTGTGTGTCGTCTAGTGTGTATTTCTGACCTGAGAGATGTGGTTGATGGAGGACTCCATGCGCCGCAGCTGCGAGGCCTGGATGTCCAGCAGCTGCAGTACATTGTTGGCTAAGGCATTGATCTGGTAGGCCACGCTGGCCAGGGACTGGGTGGTGTAGGCTTTGGTCTCCTCCAGAGCTTTCCTCTTGTCCTGGGCCTGTAGACAAAAAGGGGATTAGAGAGAGAAGACGAGATTTAAAAAAAGGTCCTAGGAGGAACCCAGTTACTGTTAATATCACATGACATTCACATCCATCTTCTAGCACAGTATCCAGGTCAGGTTTGTGGTGGATTCAGGCCAACAGAGCAGCCAAGACATCCGTTACTCCCCCGACTCTCGCTCCCCAGATACCACGCTCTCTTTGGAGGGATTTCAGATGATGTAACACGGTCCAAAAGCCGCCATATTGGATGCTCGGTGAATAGACTGTGAACAGCTGAAGACATTTACTTTTAAATTTCAAGACAGGGTTTTTACACATTTGAAATTTTACTTTTCTCAGACCCTAACTTCCAGAGTTCTCAGTAAAAAAAATACTCAAGTAATTTGCAACTTTTGAGTAAATAGACCTGTATCATGTCCATAAATTATGGAATTAGTTGTTAGTTTTCATTATTCTTATAACATGAATATTTTTCTATACACTACTTTCTATTTTCCAAACTTTTCCAGAGCTGGAAATTCATAAAATTGAATTCCATACTTTTCCATACTTGCGTAGGAACCCTGTAGCGACTATTTAATGTATGTCCTATTGTTAGTACTTTTTAGATAGTACTTCAACTACCATATTTTCCGGACTATTGAGTGCACCTGTCTATAAGCCGCTATTGAATTTATTGGAACAATTTCATGTGGTCCACTCTGACCAGGTCTGATGTGACGACGCTAAATGTATCAGCAGCATGGAGCTTGCTAGCTTGCGAAAAGCCAACAAGCTTTGTGCCGCCGATACATGAGCCACACCGGTGTTTAAGTTCAAAGTGTTGGAAAAAAGTAGCGGCTTACAGTCCAGAAAATACGGTATACATTTTTGGGTGTTTTACACTAGAAAAAGATGTATTCAACCAAAAACTTTAAGTTTAATGAGTTAGCCTTGGACTGATTAAATTATTGAATCCTGACTTGGTGGAACTTTGGAGAACTTTCGTCTGGATCACTTCAAAGCTTTGAGAACCAGCACAAACATTCTTCAACCATATTATTTTGCAGCGACAACACACTGGTAGTTACAAAGACAAGCTGACACACTGTGGTAATGACACACTCTTGAGAGCCACCTCACTTCAAATGGGCTGAGGCGGAGAGAGCTGAGCTCCAAACTGAGCCGTGATGTTTGATCTCTGCGGGCTCTTCCCTACGCCGCTCACTCATAAAGCCGAGTCCAAAGAGCACCGCCTGCAGGGGCAACACTGGGCTTTGATAACAGGCTGCCGGAGCAGGAGGTGGGTGGTGGCAGCAGTGGATGAGGAGATGATTACTAGTGGTAGTGGGGGGAAAAAAAAGGGGCCATATGAAGACCAGAGTGCACACGGGTAAATGAAAACAACCACGTCACCAGCGTGTGTCATCGATTCCTCCATGGCGGCGGCGGAACTAATCCAGAAGCAATCCGAGGCTAAAAGCTCCCGTGCAGCTCTCCAGGTCGGCGGCGTTAGCGGCGTTTTGTTTTTAGCGGGGAATCAGAGCAGCAGCAGATGTGTGGAGAGATAACAGCCTCAGGAAGGAGGAGAGATTCCTCCAGAGGGCTCAGTGCAAAAGGCCATCTGTTGGAATCACCACAGTCATTCATGTGCACACGCAGACACCTACTACTGACACTGCAATATCCAACACGAGGTGGTAGATGGAGGAGGAACAGCTGGAGGGAAAACACACGAAACAACAAAAAAAACAAACAAACAAAACACATCCATGATGGGTGTTTCTACCCTGCGTGAGGATGGCCTTTTTTTTTTTTTAAAACTGTATAGGGACATGAGATTTCAAACAGATTACTGAACAACACATGCTTGCCTGTGCAGAACCGCTGGCCTACATATGAAGCTGCATTTATTTTTGTGAAGCATTACAGTTCTGCTGCTGGATCCATTTAAGATGCAAATTGCAAATTGTAAAAACAGCTTAATTAGCTTGTGCTTTTGAGCTGGTGTAGAAATCTACAAGACACACACACAAGTATATTTTTTTCAAAGTAGCTCAAACCCAAAGGGCAACATGTGATGTGATGTGGTCTACGCCTCATTGGAAAATATGTTTATCATAAATCCTTCACGACCGCTCGCTTTCATGCTCTTTGGATTTTGCCTCGGTGACAACACACTTTCAAAGAGTCGACCACAACAATAAACAACTGTTTAGTCTCTTCGCATCACGCTTTTAAATCTGAAGCTGTCAAGACCGGGCTCTTAAAATTTGAGCACCCAGGACTATTAACAGCCACCCCCTCCTCTCGACTACAGTTTCTCGTTTTGTTTTTTCCTCTCACACAATGAGTCAGATTGATTTGTCAAGAAAGCTGAAGCGCTGAATGGGAACGACCAGAGCTGATCTTTCCCTGTTTACACGAGAGTGAAGATTTATCCTCGTGTTAATCACACGAGTGTAATTCTCTGTCACAGCAACAGCTCGACTCTGCACCATCAGCAACACTTTTCTTATCTTTGCAGATTCATGAGATGGGAAATCTCCAAAAAGAGTTAAACTGCAGATTCACATTTGTCTCGACTTTGTCTTTTGCATTTCTGAATAAACTCGTCCGAACTGCATTAGCCGCCCGAGCTGTGATGCGAGGTCAGCAGTGGGCGTTGGGAGGACAGATGTGACACTTGATTGCATCGCCGGCGGCAGCATCTTAGAGCGTCCTGCTCTAGTTACATCGCCCTCCCTCCCCTCCCCTCCTCTCGTCGTCCCCTTTCACTAGTTCACGCGTCAGACCGTCCACAAATCCTCACAACTAACCAGATTTGTTGTTCAGTTACCCAGCAATCTGTAACATCCATCTCTCTGCAGAAGTGAGAAAATAGCAAGAGCACAGGAGATGTTACCAAAAAAAAAAAAAAAAGAGAACAAGAGAAGAGGAACAAAGCGCTCGATCAGTACAAAAAATATCAGAGTGAGTGTACTCGTAGCAACACAGCGGACGATGCAGAAAATGAGGTGAGCTCCCTGAGAGCTTCAGCGCTCCTGGGGCACTTTATCTCATATTTCTGAGCTGAGTAATGACTGAGTGAAAGAGACTATCCAGGCAGGGGTAGTAGCAGACAGGCTGTCAGCACCTCGGCTAGGTTAAAAAAAAAAAAAAGACAGGGGAGTACAGAGGAATGCACGGTTACAATAAACTTGTAGCTGGGAGCTGAGGTAATCAAACACGAGGACACAGCATGTTGGAGAAGAAAAGCTTCAAATTCTCCAAATGTTGCAGTGGGTGGAACAATAAGGGAGTGGCAGGCACAAGAAAGGATTTCGTCTGAAGCACTGGAATAGATAAATACCTCCACCTCGTTGTGTCACCCATCCAGTTTAACAAGATAACGGCCACGCAAGTGTAATCATGCTTTTTGTTTTTTACGCTAGGTGCTGTGTTGCTTTGCTGTCAGGCCCTACCGGCTGCTTTTAGGTAGGAAAGGTCCAGACTTTCTCCCCGAGGACTGGGATCTGGTCAGGGTTCAGAGGGGGTGTAGCAGATCCTCCACACAAAGAGCTGAACATAGGAAGTGGTCCTTTCTGACTAATAAGAGGAGGTAGGGAACTGAGAGTACACTATCTAAATTCAAACTTCTGAGGGTTTCAATGACCCTAGTTACACTTGGTTTTAAAGATGCATCTTGTGTGTAAATGATCACTGAGGTGCACTGAGATATGGTCACTCAGACCACAGAGATGGGATTTTTTGGACTATAGACTATCACAGAAGTGGACGAAGCAACTGGGGCTCAAAAATGAGGACAATGCAGAAGAGCAATACTCCTGAAGGCCACTAGATGCTGCCACCAAATAGCTCCAATTGATTTAATTTAAAAAACATCTTTAATTGATGTCATTAGCTAAAGTCAACGCCACTTAGAAGTGATCTGGTGATCCATTTGAAAATGATTGTGGTGTGGTTAGCTTGATTGACAGGTGTGGTCTCCAATGAGAGTAGCGCTGAAGTCGGGTCTCATACACATTGGGCAGTGACCTCAGGCTGAAGGATTAGACCCGCCTTCTTACGCCTCACTTCATATCCAAATATGGTCACTTCTGGCTTCAAATGCCACAGTCCACAAACCAAGGCGTGACGTCATAGCTTCGTCCAGTCTATACACAGTGCACACTTGGGACAGATGTGTAAACGCTAATGCATCCCCGACTGGGACCTAACGGAAAATACGTCATTGATGCAGGACCTAATCCGCCATCTTTTGTCCAAGACGACTTTGTTCTTTCACCTGAAACAGTTGTACTAGTTTGTGAATCATTTCGCCCTCTCCTCTCTTTTTGCTAACTTTGGAAACTGTTTACAAAATCTGGCGCTCTTCTGGCGAGTGACGAAAAAAGCTGTGCATGGGCCCTTTCACATGTTAAATACAGGCGTGCACAAAGACACGTCTCTGCTGTCCACTTGCGATCCGATCACCCAAGATGCACCTCAAACCCCAGTGTAAACAGGGCCACCGAATCATCCAAACCGAGTTAGAAACACGACAGAAAAAAATCCCACACGAGGCTCAAAGTGTAACAGGAGGCTCTGGTGTGTTTGTACTGCGCTGAATGTTCAAACATGTACAGTGTTTGTACAGTACAATCTGCCCCTGGATTTGTACAGCTGACAAACACATTGATGTGCTCCCACTTGTCCGGAGGGGAAACGCACTCGGCACAAAAAAAGGGAAAAACGTTGAGGAATGTGTGGAATCCTACAACATGTCATACGTCTGCAAACATCTGTAAGTGCTGCTGAGGAGCTACAAGTATGAGGGAGGAGCTCAGGGGAACAAAAACAATGTAAGAAAACTCAAAAAAAAAAAAAGCCAGATGACAAACTTCTGACAGTGGAGGTGAACTTCAGCGAGAGATAAACCCGTGACTTCAGCAGTATTGTGTGTAAAGCAGAGCGAGCATAAATCCAGCGGGAAGGTCGTACGGCTCACATGGCACTTTGCCGGCCGTGATGTATCGACCGCTGATTGCTGCAGACCGGACGGGGTGAGATAAGTGAGACGGGAGGCGGCGGCGGCGGCGGAGAGCTCTGTGGGTTGTTGTGCCGACGCGGCGGATTGGCTGTGAGGTGGAGACCAGATGAATATGAGGTCGCGAGACAGACTTGTTTAGGATCTGACCGAGCGATTACCCGATCATTTACTTCCAACCTGCCACAGGACATAGTGATGGATTAGAAAAACAAATGGAAGTCCAGACCTGAGGGGACTAATGAAAAACATGATTTAGTCATCGCTTTCTTCTTCTGCTACTTCAGGGGGAACACTTCCTGTTGCTTTGGGTCAAGTGGAAATAAAAGTTATTGTAACTCTGAGAATAAAACCCTCTTTATTTTCCCTAAATGAAAACTAGAATTGAACTTTTTGGGGTTTTTTGCAATTGTTTTTTCCATTTTTACACTTTTTAAATGTAAAATCATATGAAAAAAAACTTTAAACACAAATTTATCTTAGTTTCATGAATATTTATTTTTTATTCAATAGGTGAAACTGTTAAATTTACATTTATTACAGTAAAAACAAGTAATAACTGTAA
>OOFC01004933.1:4787-40942 GCA_900323345.1 Pseudochromis fuscus
AACCACGAGAGGGAACAAAAAAGAGATAGACGAGAGACAGAAGCACAGACGCACAGATCCGGAGAGCAAAAATATTGTCAGTGAAGTTTGTCAAACCGGTAAGAAAGACACAGTCCAGCTATAAGTATCCAGTACATGACAAACACTTGAAAGAGCAGCTGCTGGTCAGACAGAGACAACAGAGCTGAGATTTACTGTGCAACACTAGAATAAACTGGAGGGCACTGTTATCTCACTGTGTGTGGACACTTAAATGAGGCAAACCATACAGTTCTGTTCAAAGCTGCACAAAGCTTACTTAACTCACAGTAAATTCTTTATTAGTACAACTTTGTAATGGCCACTTCACACAGATTATAGGAAGGTGAGGAGTATGAATACATTATCTACAGGAACTTTTGTTATTGTCCTTATAAATTCTACTTCGATCTGTTATTGGAAGTATTTAATGGGCCACGAGGCAGCAAGCCTGCCCATTTCACTCCACACGGGAACGGCAATGATCAAACTGTCGGCTCTTAAAAGTCGGCCTAATAGCGGAGTAATGGTGCAGATGCATCTTTCACATTGTGAGGCTGCACACGCTGGTAATGACAACACAACGCTAATGCCTGTGTAATCTCAAAAGAGCTCACCTCCAGCACTTATATCTATTGTGTTTGCAATCAAATATTTTACATAACATGTAAATACTCACAACAAGAAAAGACTACATGTCAGTACAAGTTATTTCTCAGCATGCTTTAAACCCACCCCAGCTGACCTGGACGTAGACGTCACAGATATGAGTACAGACAGAATGCTGACTTCAGTACGAGACCCTCTGAGTGAGGACAAACCAAACAACAGGACGGCGTCTCCAACAACATTGAGACAATAGGTGTAGGCTGATGATAAAATGAGTGGCTTTTCAATGAACAGTGCAATAAGTCCTGGTTTACTGTTTTCTGCAGATGTTGCCGTTCTCCTGTGTATTCATTTTATTCATGTTCTTGTTATTTTGTGATTTTATTTTTGTCCTAATAGTTGTTCAAATGTACTTTGAACCAAGCAAACCAACTTGCCGTGCACAAAAGCATTGTCATTTTAACCATAAGGCGTAAGAAACAGATAATGTACTGATCTATTATCACATATTTCACACAAACTGCCACTGTCACCTTATAAAAGCCAATTCAAAACTGCATAATTATGTCAATAATCTAATGTAATCTAATGTAAAGCAGTCACAACAAAGTCAGCTATAATTTCAACATCGCTGCACAGATACAGAGTAACTGATCACCCAGAGTAAGTGATCACCCTGTGGTTTCCAAAGAGTCAAGTGAGTTGTAATTAGAGAGGATGAGTATGAACAAGTTCACTTAAGGCCTTGGTGATTGTGTGAGATGCATCTAAATGATGAAATGGAGGCTGATGTGAAACAGACGTTTTACCATCCACACACACTTAATTGCTGTACTGTACAGGAAGGATACAGTGTTGCTATTTTTGGAACAGGGCTCAGTAGACTGGACTCAAGAGGGCTATCAGGCAGCCTTAAAGCACTCAAGTACGATCGCGAGGGAGGGTGGGAATGGTGACAACAGGCAGAAAACACAGTGAATGGAGAAGGAGGTGAGGAGTAAAAAACACGTAACAACAACACGCACACACACACACACACCATAACAACCACAACAGTGATAAAAAGTAGAACAAAAGCTACCCCACTAAAGAGACACTTGGACATTTTGAGAAATCTAACTGTATTCTCTGTTTACTAAAGGAGAGTTAGATTTGAAGATTAATACCGCTCGCAGATTTGTGTGTTAAATATGAAGCTACAGCCAGCTGCCAGTGAGACTTAGCACTAAGACTGAGAACATAACAGAGCGGCTACTGAGCGGTAACAAAATCTATCAACCAACACCTCCTAAACTCCCTAATTAGCATGTTATATCTTGTTTAGTGTCTTTTTAAAAAAGGCATGAAAACAACAATTGCTATTGCTAGTTGCCTGGCAAATGGCTCCAGCCAGGAAATAGTCCAGAATTCCTTCTTCAACAAATTATTGTTTTCACACTTTTGTTTTTGCGCAGATTAAACAAACAAGAACTTTACAGGTGCTGCCTGGTAGATGGTGCCATCTTTGGACTGAGCCAGGTGAGTGAGGCTTGGGTTTCATCTGTTGACTGAACCTTCACAAAAGAGTTGAGTTGATACCTCATCTCACTCTTTGCCAGAAACCAAAAATGTCAAACTACTTTCAAAACAAAAAATAAAACACAAATCATCAGTCAACCCTCTGATACCTCTGTACTGAACAGCCTGAGTACACCATACATTTCAATAAGAGTGTTATAGTGTCTTTAGGAGCAGATTTTGTTGGAGTTGTAAAAACAGGGAGTTCATGTAAAACAGTGAGATCTGCTCTCTGAGGGTTGTCCGTTTCCATGGTAACACTCCATGGGCTGCAGGTGAGAGGCAAAGAGGGTTTGGTGAGGCTTGCAGGGCTGTAGGCAATGGGGCTATTGAACATTTTCATTTGTACACCTTGCACACTGTGCAACAGCAAAACAAAATATGACTTTTCAATTCATTGTCCTCTGTATTAGTTTTTACTGTAACAACCAGGGAGGATTCAAAAGTAGTGTCTCTGTCAGAATTTCAATTCTCTCTGGAATTGTATCTCATAAACATTTATGATTTCAAGTCTGTTTTGAGATGGGATGTATTAAAATTATTTAGTATGGCTTCTGGCAGAGAGAAACATTGTATTTCTACGTGAAAGCAACCATTTGCAAAATGGTCATAATATCTGTCAATGTTAAAACAGTCTGAGGAATCACAGCAATATTAGGCGATGGTGCTGTACATCTCTATCAGGTGCTGCATGGCCAGCAGTGCATACTAAACACCACCTTGCTGTGGACATGCCTGGATGCAAAAACATAAGCATTACCAGGGATGAGAGGAGACTTCTGTTCGAAGATCTGTGGCCAGACAGCATTAAAGAATAGCCATTTCTACCCTCCTTTTAGACTATTAAATATGACCTTTTACTCTTCAGAGTGATATATTGATCAACCTTTGCTTTTGATGTGGAGAATTTGGGTGTTCTTTGTCAGATGCTCATGCACATTAATAGCAAAGAACGGGACTAAACTAATCAATTTAGTTTGCAAACAAATGATTACACTGCCAATAATGTCCAATTTTCATATGTTAACCAGTCAAACTGAGGTTTTTTTTTTTTTTTTTAAAGGTGTACATGAGCCCCTGTTCATTACAGCCCTGCCCAGATGTAGGGTTCCCTTACCAGCCATGACTGAGACTCACTTGGGCGTGAGGCGAGGGTCACCGTAGGGAGCATAGGGAGACATGTTTAACAGGAACTCCTTGGGTGGGTAGGAGCTCCACCTCTGTTGCACATTGCTGCTGTCATTGTTATTCCAAAAGTCTCTGTCTAGATCACTGTAGCCGGAGAGAGACAGTGAAAGATTAAGGCAGGTGAGAGCAGCAAAAAACCACTTGTAGTAATATTATAAAGAAAAGCACAATTATAAGAGTTCAATAAATCAAAAGGTCAGGGAATAAGTGTCTATGAAGTTATAATTTTACACAGGTCTATTACACATTGCAGAGAATATACACATATTGAATTATTCATAAAAAAAAAAACAAGTGAGTTTAACTTTAGATTTATCATGAGGCTCCACAAGATGAAAGACAAGTTAAAGATAAAAGTGCAGATTTCGACCTCCAAAAACCTGATATGAAATGCTGGTGCATGTTAAAACACCCAGAACGGAAAAAAAGGAAGTGACCTGTACATTTGATCACTCTGTCAGAAATAAAGAAAACAAATAAAACAGAGGAGAGACAAAAGTCAGTATAAAATAAAAACAACAGGTTATTGAATAAACACATGTTGAATATGATTGGAGAGAATAAAATCATAAGTAAAAAAAAAGTTACGTCTTTCAATGTCCATGTTGAAAGCAACATTAAATCAAGGTTCCCAATAAAAATAAATGAAATTCAAAATGTTATAAGTAAAGCTATGACAGACTGTCAGTTTCAAAAAGATTAATATTGCCATAAATATTCAGATTTGAATTTCTTAGTACAAACAAATCAAACTGTCATTGTTATGTCTAGACATTGGTCTTTTTTAAATAAGGATTTTAAGAAAGGATTGTTTAACTATAACACAACCTTTGATTTATACAACCAAAATATACAAGTTACTTTCCTACAAATGAAAAACATAGAAATAACCCAACCTGATAAATGAGATATATACTCATGTAACACTATCTTGAGGGCATCGTTTCATGGTGGACATCATACACCATGCAGAGAGTTACAAGATTAGCTTTGCAATCAGAAATGGCTGTTAAAATGTGATACTATCACCACATCATACATCATTTCCATGTGCCTCCATCTACTCCCTCCCTGACACCTACTTGATGGCTTTATTTTCCCCTCGACCTCGCACAGAGTCTGGAGAGCTGGCAGCCTCCACCCCTGGCTTGTTCCTCTTCCCCTGCAAAGACATTAGAGAAAGGCAGAGACAGAGAGTAACAGGGGGAGACAGATCTTAGAGCAGTGTCTTGAGTGTTGTTTTCAAAAGCATTTTTGCAAGTGAAGTGTTCATTATCAAGGCTTTGGACCAGCATCAGGTTCCCACACATGTTGTAAAATATGATAAATGAGGAAAGAGCAGCAAATTGGTTTGATGCCAGGACTACAGCCGGCTCCCGAGGATCAAAATGTGACGAGGGACCACTTAACTACAATGAGATGCAAAAACACACTCTCACATGCATGACACATGCACAAACATGTCTTTCCCACACGAACCAATGGGAAGCACACACTTAGTGCAGCTGCAGGCGATATTGTAAGCTGTTGACCTTACTATGGTAAAGTGAACTGATGGGACTTATGTTAGAATTTGGTGCTTTAAAAATAAAAATAACAAACTGAATACATCAGAGTCACAGTGAAACCAGTCACATTAAGACCTACACAAATCTCTGAATACATCTTAGATTTTAAACAGAAATTCATGCTAAACGACACATTTATGCATCCCTAAGGAACCATGGTGGCACAGTTTATTACACCTTAAGCTGTATTTGTAATTCATACATCATCACCACTGTTGCTACGTGCTGATGTGCACATGCTCAAAATGTACCTACAGGTTGGGGCTATAGGGACGTCACTTGGAGACTAGTGAGTATTGGTAATATTGAAGATAACATTAAAATTGTGATAAAAAGCAAGAAAAAAAGACCCAAAAGCATAAAAACAAAACAGAATAGTTAAATAAACAGAAGTGTGTTTAATTCTATGACTTACTAAAGGGGAGTTCAAAAAGTACTGCAGAGCAGGTTAATCCCAACATAATCGAAAAGGAAACAATTCAATTCAATTCAATAAAAATGAAAATCTGAAGAAACACAAAAACAAACACCATGGGAAAACAGACGACCTGACAAAGACAAAGACACAGATGAAATGCACATTATGAACCAATAGAAAAACAAGAGAAGGGTGACACTACGTGGGATGGGGCAGAAAATTACAGAGAAGCGATTGACAGAATAAAACAAGGGAATAAAGACAGAGAAACACAAGGAAAAACTAACATCAACAGTAATGAGAAGCAACTGAATAAAGCTGTCCTCTTCTTCTTCTTCTTCTTCTTCAGTAGCATGAGAGCAAAGCACTCACCACTGCAAATCTTGTGATCTCCTTAATGAATGTAAGGATGCAACCACTGGTGGAAATGTAATTCCAGCAAGATGTTGTTTGTTTTTTATAATGTATGATACATCTCTTTTAGTGTTGCAGTATTGTTATCTATGAGTGAAGAAAAAGAGAAAGAAAAGAGAACAACAAACATCAGTGACTGTATTCAGAGCTACTTTTGAGGGTGAGAAACTTCTAAATCTAAAGCAAAACTGCATTTATTTCAATTTTTGTATATTATAGAGTTTACTGTATTTACTACTCTGTGTAGATTTTTACCAGTTAATGAATAGTGCTTTCAGCAGCCAGAGCAATATAGAGTAGTTACAGTTATTGACCTCAATGTTTTATTGAACTCCATATTTATTGAACTCGTGAGGACGATAACACTGAGCTCTTTCCTGCTGAGTCACACAGACCCTCTGCTCTTATATAATGTGCTTCCACTGTAACCTCGCAACATGGACATGAAGAGAACATATGCAAACAAATGTGACAAAAATATACAATACCTCAAATTTAGATAATAATATTAGATGTACCATACCATTTTTATTATATAAACAGGCAAACCACGTTATTCTTGATCCCATTTGGAGATTTTCACTAATTTATCATCTGCTTCTGTAATTAATTATCTACTTCATCCTGACTGAGTCTTAATTACACATATTTTAACAAAAAAATCCATTTATACTAAACCCCTGCAGGAGTTATCAGTGATAATATCTGTAAAGGAGATTAACTATGGTGCAGCAGTATCAAATGAATTAACTGAATTAATATTTAGACACATATATTGATTTTTGATTCTTTATTGAATGAAGTAAACATTTTGGAGTAACATTTGTAGAGAGACTGGATAAGAATAATGTGTAGAAAAGAAAACCTTAATCACTACTGTTCACACTGTCCAACCAATATTTTGTGTTGTTAACTTATTTCTACTCTTTTCTGCAGTTCACCCAAATTTAAAAAAATCAGAATCAGAATGAAAACTAAAATCAGAAACGGCTTCATGGATGTTCACACATGCAAGGAATTTGTTTTCTGTTGTGGATTTCTCTCTGGCAGTTACAAAATAAGCATGGAGACACATGCATGGGGAGTGTATACTTATATATTTTTATGTAATTAAAATAAAATTAAAAAATAAGCATAGGTGCAGTATGGAGCATAAGGTGCAATATGGATTGGCTCATATGGAACAACAGTGACCATAATATTTTGTACTTCAATGTCTATAATGTATATTTGTAGGTTGGAGTGTGACATGTAATGAGGAGACATTTGTTGAGATGGATGAAGTTTTTGGACCTAGATGTTTACATTAAGTTCTGCAGGGCCTGCCAGAGGGGAGAAGCACAGAGAGGTCATGACCAGAATAGGTGCAGTCTTTGATGATGTTGCCTAACCACTTCCTGGTTCTTGAGGTATACAAGTCCTGGAGAGTGGGCAGGGGTACTTGAATGATCCTCTCAGTTGACCTTCTTGTGCACTGCAGTCTGTGTTTGTCCTGCACTGTAGCTACCCCTGAACCACACTGTGACCAATGTGCACAGCACTGATTGGATGATAGCAGTCTAGAACTTGAGACAACGCTCTGTAGCAGACCATAATTCCTCAGAAAGTACAACCTCTGCTGGGTTTTTCTCAGGATGAGGTTGATGTTCACCTCCCACTTCAAATCCTGTGAAATGGTAGTTTCCAGAAATCTGAAGGAGAGTACTGTTGATACAGGGCTGTTGAGTATTGTGAGGGAGGGCAGTGGTGTGGGGTGTCTCCCAAAGTCCACTATCATCTCCACTGTCTTGAACATGTTTAGCTCTAAAGTGTTCTGGCCGCACCAGAGCACCAGCCAGCAGACTCTAAGGACAGTAGCACTGTCTGCAAATTACAGGAGTTTGACAGACTTTGGTCTTTGGAGGTTCAGTCATTGGTGTGGAGAGAGAAATGAACTGGAGACAGACATCATAATGGCAATGGGGACCTCCACCTGATTGTCTCCTCAAGACGCCATGAGGACAGGCAAAGAATCACCTGCAGCGAGTGACTACAGCAAACCAGTGTAAGGATTAATTTATTTAAATATAAATATTTCATTAAATTTATCTTCTATTTTTGAGGTAATTATTTATGTCTTCATATGTTCTTGGTCCAAGCACAGAATGTTCTTCCAGCTAATCACCTGCAGATGAGAGGGTTTAAAAAGCAGCTAGTTCTTTCAGTGGATCCCCCGTAATATGTATAGTTCATTGTTAATAAACATCACTGTCCCTGCTTGGGATTTTACTTCAGTCTCGCAGCATTCTGTCAAAGACTAGAAGCCACTGACAGCATTGTGATGATTTTTTTAAATTTCATGTTGGTTCCAGGGAATGCAGAATAATTGTGTTTTGAAGTGGAAGTAAGTGTTATTTACCTAAACACCATTACTGGTCTCTTGCATCTCTGCAGTGGCTCTGTCAGCAGCAGCAGCTGATGAAGGTGTGATGTCTTGACCTGTAGCATCAAGTCATGCTTCATGTTTTTAGCCTTTATGGTGCATTTTTGGTTAAATTTTGTCACACTTACCTTTAGTTCCTGCCCTCATGCTCTTCCTGCTGAGAGTGTCGTCACCTGTGTTGTTTTGTTCACTCTTGCTGCCTTATTGAGACTGTTTGTCGCCAACAGATTGGCTTTGTTCTTTGTGTGTTTAGTCTAAGACTTGTTGGTTTTTTAGTCTGTTTGCTCCCGGTTTCGTGGCTCCGCATTTTGGACTGGTCCTCGTTGTATCTGGTTGTTTGTGTAGACTGATTACCTGTGTATTGAATCATTTTTGTATTACAGACTATAAACATCGCTCTGACTCTGATCATGCTTTTGAATCTAACTCTGATCAATCACAGATATTTCATAAAAACAGTATGATTTGTAATTTTTTTTTACTACTGGTGAAACATGTTTTTAGTAATGGGAGCCTGCTTCATGTCACAGGATATACTTGTTTCATATAGACACCTGAACACAACTACAAAATGTTTGCAAGGCTTTAGATGGTTGATACAAACTGAGGAGACCCACACACACACATATGAAGAGGACGTGCAGCTCAGCAGTGGCTTCACGCTCAGTCTCATTTGGCTGGAAGTGACAGAGGTAACTGGGAAGCCACTGTGCAGCTGTGGGAACAGGAAACGACATAAAGACTCAAAATGAGGACAGTCCGACAACAGGATTTGCTGAGCTGAATGAAATAGTGTTCCTTCAATTATTTATGAAAGTGAGAAGAGGCACTGAAGCATCTGTCAGAGAGTTGATAATACAAGATGATGAGTTATGGAGTTTTACAAAAAAAACTCCATAAATAAACCCAATCTTGAGATTACCCAAATTTCATGAAATCCTTAAAAAGCCTAAGGTCCTACAAAGAAACGGTTAAAAAAAAAAAAAAAACCCATTTTAAATTAGATTTTTCAAAAAGTTATGGCAGAGAAAATGAGAAATCAGAACCTTTACATACTGTGTGGACAGTGTCATCAAATATTTAAAAACTACCTGAAAACCCTTCGAACAGGTGTTTCCAGATGTGGGCACTGCACACAAGGTTCCTTCACAAAACAGGCCACTTGTTACTGTCTTTCAAAATGACCCATATTACAGTTTCCCATATGACTTTTTCTAATCTTCCACTATCTATGTTAAACCTAATGAGTCAAAAAGATATGGCTAAGTTGTTTATTTCTGGTTTCACAAACTACCATACTCTTACTGTTTTGGTAAAGACTCCTTCACAATGAAATTAATGAATAACAAACTCTTGAAGAGGAGAAACCAGTGCTTATCGCTGATTGCTCATTTTTACTTTTATAAGATTGACTTTCATCAGACTTTGCTGTAGGATTTTGTTCTTTTGGTTGAGAAAGCAATTGCTCAATTTTAAACTCAGTGATGAATGCAATAGTCGTACTCAATGAACAATATCAAGCAGCCTGCAGGCTTTCTGACACAGCACACTGCTGGATGTTTATCTTAATACAGCCCTCACTGTCCTGCAGGCAGGTGGCCTTTTTATGTATTCTACTGTATCTGCCTCTAATGCATCCATAATGCGCTCTATTATTTATCATGCCACATCTCAGATGTCCGACACAAATATTGTCAAAAGAGAGCAAAGCCTGGGGCTTGACCCAATCTGTACCAACACCCAGCCACCACACTGTAAACATGTGCATACAGTGTATACACACAGGACAGAATAATATTGGAGTTGGGGACTGTGAGAAGGAGGAATTTCTTACAGTCAAGAATATGCTATCAAGTGCAGCTCATCTATCATTAAACAGAATCATAAAATCTTCAGGAGACTGGAGAGGAGAGGGTGGAGAAGGTACAATGTTGAGAGAGTGTGGGAGGATGTGAGAAACAGAAGGGATGATCGAGAGGATGGGGAAGAAACAGGAGAAACTAAGTACGACGACAGCGTGGAGGGGCAGGAGAGAAACAGAGAGAGGCAGGATACAGGAGGCTTGAAACACAGTCAAAAATAATGATGCTGTGCAGACGAGGCTAAAGATGCCACACAAGATGAACTGGAGATGTGAACGGGCTGATTCGCTGCTCGGAGCAGTGTGGTCCTGCTTCCCTTTGGTGCATGCTCCTAAGTCGTGCTGTCATCGTGGTTGTCACGCACCTTGATGTTCAACCAGCAGCACCTTTCTTTTTTGCCTCTGTGGCTGAGTGTGCCTCTGCCTCACACTTCCCTCTGCCTCCCACTCTCCTCCCATTTCCACTGCCATAAAACAACCAATGGCAGGAGACTGCTTCATCCCTCCTGAGCAACGGCTTTCCAACGAATCTCTTTTCTCTGGTGCACAACTCTTATGTGATTGATCCGAAGAAGTAAGGATTTATCTTTTGAATATTTAACACATAACTACCTGACTACTAACACATCAAACTATGCTACAATTTGATTTACCAATTGCTTTTTTTTTTACTATAACTGCTGCCTGGAAATTTGTTCTATGGAATCATGTGTTTTACAAAAATAATCATCCTCTCCTCTGCTTCAAGTCAATGTGGGCTTTTAAATAACAATAAAAATGCAACAATGTCAACCAGTTGACAGTTTTAGCATCTTAAATGTAAGAACTTTCTGTATTTCTTTATCTCATCTGAGTGTATGAAGAATTTGTAAAATCACAAATTGATTTACATATAGAATTCGGGATCATGACATCAGGTTGCAAAGCATTTTGGGCTTTTTGGTCCACTCATCAGCGGCCACATTAGTTCCTATAGATTTCTACACTTTTTAGCACGCACACTTTCAGGTCATGTCATTATATTTTATCAGCAATGGGACACAGATGTTGCATGGTGGGATGTGACAGTAAGTCTCATCACTGGTCTGAGAGAATTTAATCAGTTAATCATGTTCTAGGCCCACTGTTCAGGTTGGGGCTAAAACACCTGTCCATCCCTCTGTTTTGGTTGTGTAACAGTCATACCAGCAATCGCGATGTTTTCAAGTCCGGGGCTGTGGTAGGCAACATTAATCTATTACATAAATATATATAAAAAAAACAATGTTCCTGAACAGACCAATGCTTCCCTTGTGCTGTAACAGATTTGAAATTTTCAGAAACAGCACTACAGGTGTGGATGCATCAGCTGATTGCTGACCATTCACTAAAATCCCAAAGAAAGCAACAGTGATCGCTCACATCTAGGCATCTGTTCCACCTTTTTAAATGATGCCCCACTTTTTTTATTGGTGTCCTGTAAAATGTGTTATAATATTAATATTATGTGTGTCAAATATACATTTTGGCCCCTGACACTATTTGGCTGATTACCACTGCAGACTACAAACATGGCGGATGCATCCCATAATCCACCACGGCATGACGTATGTTCCCAACTCTATTAGCAAAATAATAAATAATAAAATAATCAGTAGTTCCAACCCTTAACAGGTCTTATAGAGGTTGGTAGGTATTTATCTGTCTGACCTTTAGGAGCGCGACATAGAAAACAAAAGATAACGGTATGGAAGATTTTAAAAATAGACAAGGACTACAAAGAGGAAGCTACAGGGGCAGCAGGAAGGAAAGAAGAGATGGACGACCCTGGAAAAGGGAAAGTGACATTCTGACAAGGACATGGCGATAAAGTGAGAAACCAGACTTTTCTGTATAAAAGGAGAAGGTGGGTGATGCAAAAAGAAAGACAGAAGAAACGGGTCTGTTTGTCAGATGTGAGCAAATATAAATGAAACCCTGGAAAATTAAATCATTTAGCTGAGCCGTTTTTAGCCCAGTTAACTCCCAGCCTGTGCATGTTTCATGAACTGTCGTGCTACACTCAAACAGAGACACACACAGCAACAAGAGAGCCGGACAAAAGGGAGGAAGGCAGGACAGAGTTTACAAAATGCCAGCAGATCAAAATGTATAGGAGAATTCCAGTTGCTCCAGCAGTGAATAGCTCAGAGTGATCCTCATTTGCATATGAATCATTAGCATGGCGCTGGAGGAGGGAGCCATACACTCATGATGCACAAAGCTCTGGGCGCCACAAATGCATGTTTACAGATCGCACCGAGGTTTCTGATCATGTCACGGCCAAACACACAGCCTCAGTGTAGCTGCAGTGTCAGAGAGCAGAGAAGAGCAAAACAGTATTCAACAACAACACACAGAAAGAAATCAGTGTATACATTAAATTCAAGGACGCGGTATTCAGAAAAGAAAACCTGAACACCCACACGAATGTAATTTATCCACAAGGCCATATAGTGTTACTCAGGTGTAGGTTGAGAAAGGGCACAGGTTGAAGGTAAAATGTGTGTTGTAAAGCAAGATGTGTTTTCATGAGAGAGTTGACCCTCAGATATCACCCAGAGATTTTTGTTACTGAAGTATTGAAAGCTCACAGTGAATGTCTGGTCAGATTTCTAATGCCTCTTTGATCTTTGATTATAATCCGCCTAATGTCTATTCATTTCCCCAGCTGTGAAAAAGCAGGGGATTGTTAAAAAGGTGACACAGGTACAACGTTTAATATTGAAAAGTTTGGTCTCTTATTAAATGGACCAATGTTTTGTGGAGACACATTTGCAAGTTTCTCAGTAAACATCAGACAAAATAGTGTGAACATGCATAGAGATGAGACTAAGTTATGTATTATTTTCATTATCAGAATATTAAAGAAAATAGTGAAGAAGCTGAGGTCATTTTCAAAAAAGTTTTATGGAATCATCTCTCTAAAATAAAACTTGTCACATTTAAATAACCTTCTCTAGAAAACTTTAAATATTCCAGGCATGTTTGATAGAGAGAAAAAAATCTGCTTTGAATAGTAATTTGTGCCTGATACAAAATTACCTGGTTAGAAACACTTAAAATGACATTTGCACCACTTCAGTCATTGAAAGATCCAGAATGTATAATTATGAAAATATTTTTCATTTCAAAAGTTTAGCATGCATGATGTCTCCTGCGTCACTTAGGGACCATGTTAAATAAATACACAAAGCAAGTTTCTAAGTTGAAATTTTCCTAAGGGACAAATATTGAAGAAAAATAATCATGACAAAAACACATTTTAAAAATAAAACATGCCAATTAAAATAACAAGTTCTGCAACTTACCAGTTTACGCTGACACCAGGTGCAGACGCCACATAGAGCTACCAGCCAAACGGCACATACTACGAATGCAACAGACACCAGGAATACACTGAGGGACTCTGAGCCTGAGGGAGAGAGACGAAGACAGAGACAGAGACACAAGTATTAGTAAATTTAATGTAACACCTGCTGTTCAGGTTTAAGGTCTAACTAGTTCACTGTTGACAGAGTTACCAAGCTCAACAAGTGAGGAAAACATATCGGTATAGTCAGGACTTATGCCTTCCCTCTTTGCTTCCCTCCTCCATTCAGCCTTGTCATCTGGCATCTGTCATCAGTAAGACACAGAGAGAAATGTGACAGGAGTGGGGGGGGAGGCATAAAAGCAGTGAAACAGCTCATGTTCACTGCATGTATCAATGGGAGATGCGCACATGTCAGGAAGAGATAATATCGTGAGACCAGAAGCCATGCAATTACCAGCTTCCGTTTTCTCTCTTCTATCTCATAAATCCTTCAGCAACTTTGCTCCAGTCTTGACAGATGAAAACTTCTTCCAGAGGCTTCTATTCCTCATCTCTATTTCTTTCAATTACTGCCTCTCAACGATGCCGTTCATTCTATTGTCTGCCAAGTAATTCAAAGTGCAACGGCACAAAGGCAAAACAGTGTTGGCAAACACTGAGCTCATAACTGTTGCAGCCTTTTTTTCCTCCATCGATCATCAAGTTTCTCTCTGATATCTGAAAAATTAATCTGACTACTGAATCTTCCCTTTATCCCTTTTCATCCCTGCATGTGTACCAACAATATTTATAAATTTGTGGAGGCCCATGAATAGTGGGAGTGGATCAGCTAAGTCAACTCAATCATTCTTACCCACGTTTTTTTTTGGTTTTTTTTAATCTCCTTTCTTTCATGTCCTTCAAGGGTATTGTGCATTTTAAGCTTTTCTACCTTTTATTAAAATGTCATTTTCTTTTTACCCACCAGCCTCATTAAAACTGAAGTCTATTCAGCTGTTTGATAAGGTTTCAGATTTTTTTGATTATGATGAAAATTAGGATTGCAGGGTTGAATTTGTTTGCTCTGAGCTTTTCACTCTGGTTGGGTGTTGTAGAAACCTCATAATCAAAACTGTTAATGCTGAACAGATAAATGGTTTCAATCTTACCAGTGTCTCTATTGCTAATCCAGAGTAACACAGTGATGCTGAAATAACTGAAGAAAGTGTCATATTCCTCAGCTGGAGGAAACACAAACAGCTGGAGAGAAGAACGGTTCCTTTCAGACCTGTTAGAACAGCTGGACAGTCGTGAGTGGACACACATATTACAGCTTTTTGTCTGGTGGGGTGTCTCTACAACCCACAGGGAAACTGAATTCGGTTCACTATATATTGCTCAGCACATACAACCCTGAGATAACCTCCTGAACCTGTATTCAAATTCAAGAGATTCTCAATGTGAATCCTTTTTACCAACCAATCAATCGTAAAGATTACAACTATCAAATCAACACTGCTGATCATCAGGATTCCAACCTTGTTTGCTAAGCGGACCAGTTATGGAGTCTGGGAAAGTATACTCGATGAAAAGCTGGTATTTCTGATCATTTCCTTTTATTTATTTTTAATAAAGAAGAATGTATGCAAATTCAAGGATTAACTACACACAGCAAACCTTACTGTGATCAATGTTTGTCAAGTTTGGAGAAAAACAATGGTTTGAAAGTCGATTCTTCCTCTTCTTATTTACCAAAAGGTTGAGGCACCCATGTCTAAATTTATAAAAACAAAGTGAATAATAAAATACATATTGTATCATCAGGTCTGTGGTTCTGGGAATCACCAGTTTGTTCACCACCCACTTCATGTATAATCATATCAAACCAGAGTGAGCATGATTTAAATAAGTGGAAAATGTCTTAATGTCAACTATACATGTAAATATCAGATGCTATTATCCAAATGAAATATCCAGCCACAGATTGCATCTTAATACCAGGTAGAAATGGAGTTGTGTGGCTTTATAGCTGTTGACCTAGTTATCCAGCCCCACTCAAGCACTCACTGTATGTCAAACCAGATTATTTCTGCCACAATTACTGGCCGTTCTCATTCATTCAGTCATTCGTTCACTCAGTTATTCATTCCTTACTGCACCCTCCCCTCCTCACCTATATTTTATCTCCATTCACTAACTCTCCTGTGATTTCACATCCATTTCACAGCTTTCCCAGTCATCTGATTCTCATTCACTCACCTGTTCCCCATTCCTCAGCATTTCAACTCTTTCACTCATCCCACATTGTCTATTGTACTGTTACCACCGTATCTTTTCAGCCGTCTCTGATCATCTGTCCAGTTTTGATCCCCTGCCTGTTTTTGGGTTTTGCCTTTTGCTCTGTCTGTCTATGATTTCTGCCAGCCCGCTGCCATCCACTGACTTCACCCCCTCTCACATTCCCCCCTGCTTGTTTTCTTTGCCAGCTAGGTTTCAGTGAAGGTGAACTGTTTAAATTTTTTATCTGTGTGTCTGAGTTGTGCTGCAGTGACAGGATTACACCCTGTGAGCTATGTTTACCCAGCGTTACAACTTTGTCTGAAAGAGTTATAACTCAACAGGACTTGAGTTCAGCACCATGGAGAGCAACCATCCCCACTGATTCAGGACTGGATCAGAATTATTAAGAGTTGAAAATCCTCCTTTTTAACTTCACCAAATGGCTCAATAGGTAGCCTATTGTGTACTTTACCTACTTTATCACTGTAACGGTAGCAAGTCAAGTGTACCCTACTTTTCTCTTTGGGGTCAGAATAATCCTGAATGTTTTGGGTCACATTCATCGCAGCACTACTATATTTTTAGAGCAACACATACAGTTTTTGTTGTAAATATGTAAAATAACTGCAAGAACTTCTGGTCTCTGTTTTCAGCAGCATATTTCCCTCTCATTTTTTTGGTTTGTGGTTATAGATAAGGGTTGAACAATATCTTGTGATTCGCCTTTCACTGTATGATGTTGCAACACTTGTATTACCTCAGCCCTCCACACTCTTCATGCAATTTGTATTATCTCTGTTACCTTCAACTAAAAACAAGGAAATGAGCTCAAACTCTCAAAAGCAAACTCTTTCAGAAAATTACAGTTTCTAGGTAACTGGTGTAATTAAATGGATTGGTGAGAAGTAGTCAAACAGGAACAGTGGTAATGAGTCAAAATTTCTAACCAATAACATTTCGATACGTACATAGAAAGGTCAATGACAGTGAAAGATGCAACTTAACAGACTCAAACAGAAAATGACAGAAAAAATACATTATGATCAAATAATTTCATATATGTTTTAAGACTGATAATCTGTGGATAATCTCAGATATTTTCTATTTTTTTTGTATTAATTCCAGGGAAATTTTGAATAATAGTATGTAGAAAAAAAAAACTCATAAAATGATGAACTCACAAACAAACATTATAAGAGTGGATGACAAATGTCCATAAAAAAATGAAACAGCAAATTGGCACATTTTGAAATGTTAACAATTCATGAAAACAAGAGGACTAGAAATTGTCTTTCACGTGGCCAAATCCAACTCCAGTGGTTCAGCCACTTAGAGGAGTCTCTTTCATTTTTATAGCGAGCACATCTGACTCAGGAAGACCACAGGATGAACATTTTCCTCCTGGCTGGAGAACCATCAGCGGTAAATATAATGCAATCTAGATAGATGAAAGAAACAGAACTTTTGAACTGAGCACTTATTTGGTTTGTTGCCAAGAGTTAAATGAAAGGATCGATACCACCTTGACTGGACCTTGAGTTGTGCTTGTTTTGTCAAATTAGTATTACTAAGATGTATTTCTGTTTTAGTGTTTAACTAAAACGCTTGTTTAATTACAACTTCAAAACCACTACACAGAAGAAGAAAGCTAAAAAATAAAAAGGGAAGCTGAAATTTGTGTTTCAAGGCTTTATTATAATAATTAGCTCATTTATTGTAGGGTGTAGAGTCTAATACATGATAAAAAATGATCATGGTGTGTTGAAACCTTGTCTTTGAACAGTACATGCTTTGCCTATGTAATGATGTAATGTCAAGACATGGAAAATTCAATAAATGTGAATTACCTCCAGATGAAGCCCCCACTGTGCTGTGTTTGTTATCACACTGGGTGCCCCCCCATGGCTCCCCCATGGTAAGTAAGAGGCTCTGCTACTATAACTCAAATGCTCTCTTGCTCTTATTGTGTCATATATTTTAAAGTAACTGCATTTATAGTCTGAAATCATTTAGCTAATAATCGCAAAATAAAATGAAATGACTGATTCATATTTAATCAAAGGCAGAAGTGTAGTACCATTTTCCTGCATATCTTATGGTTATTCTTGTTATCCATCTTCCTATTTGCAGTGTCAACATTACATTATTTTACTGATGGTGATTACATAAATAATAAAAAATAACTTTCATTACCATCCCTTTGTTTCTCTTTCCCCCACTTGCAGGCCTCATATAAGCCCTCTACTGTTCTGTGTTGCCTTTGATTAATGTGGACATTACAACATGCTGGCTGAGTTACTCACTGTTGACTGATGTTGAAACTGTCATTCTTGTGATGTTATTTCCCACAGAGCACTGACAATAATAAACTCAAGAAATCATCAGCAGTCAAACTGAAACAAAAATCATACATACTGTTAAAATATTAGTCCATTAGAAATGATAAATATTACAATCTACAAACTTATTTTTTTGTTGCTAACAAGATGTTATCCTCTACATCTTGCCCAAAATTGAACCATTTGTCCCTTGGGTAATACTCTATGTTTAACTGTGAACTGTTGAGTAGTTTTTCTTTCATGTGATGGACAGACGGACAAAACATGAACTCCTTGCTGGAGGTAATGAAAGGGAATATCAGACTTCGCAAATCGCAAGAAACATGAGCCTGATGGGATAAAATGTAGTGATCCTTTAGTTAATATTTAATAAATGAAATGCAATGACTGTTTGATATTTAATTACACACACAAGTGTAGTGCCATTCTCCAGGATATCTTGTTGTTATTCTTGTCTCCCATCTGGCTCTGACCAAGGTCCAAATATACACCCACTAAAGCTTCAAAAGCTCACTTTGTTTAACTCAAACAGAAATGTAGAAACAAGTCAGTGATACAGAGGGAGTTTATCACAGTAACTAAAGGGACTTTCTGAAATCGTGTTATTACTGTGAGGTTTCAGGCAGGGACAGACAGGGGTCTCACACCAACAGCAAGTTAAACATTGTGCAGAGCAAGAGTACATGTGATGGAGCGAGCAGCTGCTCTCAGAGCCATAGTGGCATATACCACACTGATTTTCTAATTTAGGGCACAGATGACTTCCAAAATATACGTCCAATGAGTTTTTGGCATTTTTCTGGCATGACTTAAGGGAGATGTTATTTTAGTGACAATTTACTGCCAAGAAGGATGGTGGAAACATCCCATGCACCTCTAAACTCATGGGCTCTTGTGCATTTACTGCATGTAACCATATGTAATTCTACATGATGTGTATGTAAATATCAAATATACCAGTGCAGGTGACAACATAACCTCCTTGCTGGAGGGGAAAAGACCAAATGGTGTAATAAACCAGTCTCTCTCTCTCGAATACTCTCTGTCTGTCGTATTTTGTCCTGCTCTCTTTACTTGTGGGCACCAGGTCCTTTCTTTGTCAAATGTGCCCCTTTACTCTCACTGCATTCCCCGTCCTCCACCTGCTGCGCTTATCTGTTTGTGCTCTGTTCATTCAGCCCTTGGTGTTGGAGCCTCGCACGACACAGAGAATAAGCACTATTAGTCACTGGCGACCTCCCGAGGAGCATCTTTTGCTGTAGGTCGGCGCAGCATGGAGAGGGCCACCACTAAGGGAGGTGACCCTTGACTAGAACAACAGACGCACTGCCAGAAGAGTGGCGACTAGTGGGAGGAATAAGGGTAACCAATTACACCCAATACCAACGGGGAATTAAAGAGAAAAGCTTGTCTCTGTATCAGAGTGCTTGTTGCATAGATTGAGATGTGATGAATAAATGGTTATAGCTCATCAACTCTGAAGATGACATAATTCACTCCTCATAATCAAGGCTCAGAGGAGTGAAGAAGGGGGAGGAAGCTGAGAGGGCTTTTGCAGACAGACAGGGAAACCTTGGTTTTTGGGGTGGTAGAGCAGGTCTGATGGCATCTTTCAATAGAGTGATTGTAACAAGCATTTCACTGCATGCTGCATTGTAACAAGTGTGTATTAATGACTAGACAGAGATTTGGATTTAGGTTCTGTCATGAGTGCCGAATTAACCAGTCAGTACGTTTTTTTTCAATTAGGTCATTAAAAATATAGTAATCCATGACATCCATGAAATTACTGTGATTACTAGCTCGAGGGTTTTCAGATCGTATCATGCTGCAGTTGTGGCTATTAGTGGATTTGACTTTTTCATCACCTACATGTATTAGATTGTAAATATATTTATTTATTTACTTCTACATACACTGAGCTCACCTAGGACTTTTTGTTGACGGCATCTCTACAAGGTCTTTGTCCAAAAAATATTGAGACAAAACAGAGGAAAGAAAGAGATCCCATCCCCTCAGGCTATAACACAAAGTACAGCCTGAAGCATCATGTTTTTACAAGTGAAAAGAAAAATCCACTCCTCCCTGGATAATGAAATACATATTTTAGTCACAATTGCTTGTTGGGGATTTAATGGTTTGTGAGAGTAATACCATTGGCCTCATTATTTTGTGTGATATGTCGTTATTCTACATACTGAGAAATTTTCAAAAGTTCTGTACAATTTATGTACGTTTGGGTTTGACACTAAAACAACACTGCAACCTGAAGACTAACTGAAAAATATTCTGGAGCTTTCCCAAAATGCAATTGACAACCTGCATCCCTTTGTCAAACAAGGTCCATTCTTACCCATTCAGGCTATACAGGTAAAATTACAAAAGGTTGGCTTGGACTGCAAAGCAAGTCAGTATTCAGCAACTAAACAAACAGGTTAAAGAAGAAGGTCTTTTGCTATTAAATCTCCCTCAGGAAGGTGACCTGTTAAGAAAGGATTTATATCAGCAGTGTAGCCTCAGTATTTATGTAACATAATTTGGTAACCATGGAAACACATGCATGTCAACAACTTGAGTGCAGTGATTTCTTTGATACATCAGCAGGTGAAGCGGTACTAAAAAGAGAGGTGTTGTCCTTCTTACTAATTCAAACAGTGGCTGAAGTGAAAAGTGAAAATTAGAAATGTTCAGTTTTTTATCCTCTGGGTCGTTACTCATGACATGTGAGTTATGAAATGGGGCAAAAGTCAAAGGGTGCCTAGAAAGTACAGGATTTTGTTAACAGGGGTAACAAAATGCCAGACTTTAAGATGGGAGACTGCTGTTTGTTTCAGTGTTTAAAAGTGAACATTGCATGCAGTAATTGTTTCCTGACCTTAAGCAGCTTTTAATTATTGATGCCATTAGGTCTCAGTAAGGTCCCCTAAGCTCAGCCAAATACTCACTTCAACCTGAACCCCCATGTTCCTCGTTCCCTCTTTTTGTGCCTAACTCAAACAATAAAAAACATTTCCTCTGTATATGTTTTGTTAAATACGCAGCATGCCAGTAAATATGACTCCATAATTAGTCAGCGTGAACAAAAAATAGAGCAGATCTAAAAGGCATTAGTGATATGGAAATGACAACGATGTGAGTCGGCGGCAAAATTTCTTATTTTGAATGTGTTGTGGAGGCACTTTATATTAACAGTGCAACATGGCCACAGGGTGTTATATACTGTAGTTCCTGATGAAAAACAGATATTACACTGAGCTTTTTTTCACGTTTGTGAATGAGCCATGCATGAGACAAATCCCCTCTATATTCATATTGTTCGCTGTAAATCAATTTCTCTATTCCACCTGCTATTTGCTCTTCTCTCTTTCAGGAAACCACACATTCCCTAATGGATGCCAACTGACTTCATTACGCTCCTGCCAAACCATCACTGCGACTCTATAACCCTGCTACTCATTCAACTGAAACGTCAAAAGGATTCGCTCTGTTGCCTGTTTCTTACCCAAGCCAAGCCCCACGGGGGATGGGCACCCACGACATTGGCGACATCCCAGTTTAAGCAGCGTTTTTTTATTTCAATACACAATTAACCTCTGAGTCTGTCACAGAGTGCATATAACTACTGCCAGGATCAAGCAAAGAGGGGGAACCTTGGAAAAACAAACACTTCTGAGGTTTCCTGTCAATCGCTACAGTGACTGAACACAGAGTACCACGTGTTAGGTTTCAGCACATGTGAAGTGCAGCAAACAGGCTGTTGTTTGCTGTCTCAGAGGGCCGTGATACCACAGACCCATGAGTGACTCATAACCTAATATACATGACTGGCAGGTGTGTTTATCCAGGCAAAACATTATAACAGTCTGCAGGCGGAGCCATCAAAGTGTGTTTCTGCGAGAACTGTGATGTGTTGTCCGTAATGAGCAGGATCCAGAAGTTTACTGTGTGCGACAAGACCGGCTATGGGTGAATGGGTACAACTGAAGAATCATAATGACTCACACAGAAATACTGAAGAGCAGGAGAGAATGATGGGGTCTTTGAGACAGCTTAAAAACTCTTGGTAGGGGTGGAGGACAGACAATAACATGTGCTAATGTGCTGATCTGACAGTGTGGTCATATAATACAGCAGTGCATTTTAATTTAAATCACTGAACAACAAACATTTCCCATTAAAAATAACCATTTTCTTATGATCAACAAATTTCATGAGAAAAACTAAATTATCAAACAATCGATCTCACTAACAACTCTTGTGCAGTCAAGTCCTGGTCCTCCCTCCTAACACTAATAACACATTAAAGAGCCATCAGGTTGGAGCGTGCCCATTGTGTCACATTCATTTTTTATAATTGTTGATAATCTCTTCTACTGTGTAAAAAAAAACTGTAAGGCTCTTTAAACACTCAGATTCTTATCCGTCACACAGCACCACCAGAGATCCATCTGATTGGCCCCAAATCCATTGTGCAGCTTGACAATGAGCCCAAAAATACAGCCAGAGTCATAAAGACCTGGCTTCAGGAGTGCTGCAGCAAATGGCATGACCCCCACAAAGCAACATGAAGTCAGTGTGTGATTACAAGTGACAAAAACAACTTTACTACCTACATTTCCAGAAGAGCTGTGACAAAATTCATGATGTTTGGAACAACCTAGGTTTTCAAGTAACTGAGAGAACTGGTACTGTTATAATGGCAAAGGGCAGTCACACCAAATGATTGCTTTTATTTAGGATTTTATGTTGTTATGCTAATTACCTCAACCCAGGAGGTTCACTTGTTGCTGTGTTTGTCTTTCTGTCTGTTAGCATAACGAAAACACTTCTGAAAAGACTCCAATGTTGTTTTTTGAGAGAGAGAAAATAGGGTATTACCCAAGCAGTAATTACACTTTGGGTGAGGATGTCGTTATTTCACCTTTAGATGGGAACAGTGTTCAGCCAATAGCATCAGTACAGCTGAATTTTGCCTTGGTGTAGGTTTGTGTTCTCTGAGTGAGAGGAATTCAAATGATGATGATTATACTTTGGATTGATCTTTTCAGTTTTTTACCCCACATTGTAGAAACTTGTTATGCAGACTAAATGAAATGCCGGGAGACAGTAGAGCAGAGATTGGCTCGAAAACAATGGCAAGATGCACAAAGACAATCTGGCAAAGCTGTGGTGTGGAGGCAGGTGAGCCAGGGTGGAGAAGATCAGGTGATGCAACTGGCAGGAAAATGGGACAAGTGGGAGTGACTGGTCTAAAATGATATGAGGGTTAGAAACACAGAATGAAAATTAGACTGAAAAACCAAGGCAGCTCACATTTGGAGACAATCAGTGTAACTTGATAAACAGTTCACTTTTATAAGGGGTGCTTTCAAAAGAAATCTTAAGTAATTTTGTTATTAATTGTAAAACAAAAAAATAGTTGAACACTAATTTATAAATCTACAATAATTAAACAGTAATTCATTGAATATTTTTTTACATTAGAACACATGAGGAAACAGGAATGGAAACTACAATTGGCTATAACTGGCATAGTAAAAACAAAACACTGGATAAAATCATATACATTTTAACACATTCAATCAATACAACTAAAAACTTCAAAGTAGAGGATATAAATGTGTGTAAACAGTTTTATAAATCTAGTATTTATCACAATATATTCTGTGAGGAAACGTTATTAAGTATCATCACAAAATATTTAAATTGTGAACTAAAGTTTTTTTATTTTGAGTATAACACAGTCAGTATCTTGAATGGCTCTTTCCTAAGGCAAACACTTACATAACCAAGCCTCTAATCTGTGATATCATGCAAATGTGGAGCTGCATTTACGATAAATAAGATTGACTTTTTGGCTTCATAAGATGTGAATAATAGCAGTATTATCTCCACAGTTGTTAGTCTAAAAATGCTCCCTGATCCCATGAAAATAATCCTGGATATATCCTTTTTCATTTCTTAAATTAATTCTCTATGCAGTGTGACACCGACAAAAAGAATGTTAAAAGGCTGCCGTTGCATTTTATGTCACATCATTCTTAACACTGCTTTCTTTTTTTTTTTTTTTACACACCATGTAAACCCATTTTCACCCCTATTTTGTAACTAATAGCTAGAATGCTGATTCTGATTTTTCACGCATTATTTAACAAAATCACGCTCCTGTTTGATGGGTCTGAGTCTGTGTCACACTGGCTGCACACAGCCAAAAGTAAACGTTGTAGTGGTTGGTGAATCCCTGTTGTTTGTTCATTCTGGCCGAATGTGCTGCAGTTGCTGTTTGTGTGAGTACTATTCCCTGTTGCACTATTGCCTGAAAGAGACACTGCCTTCAGCTCCTCAAACCAATAAACGCACACTTGTAAGCTGGCATGTTGCAGCCTACTTGGCCAGCCTGAGCTTGAGCTTATCGTTTGTGATGAAGGAAAGCAGCCCCATGAGTCCTTTCCACAGATGTGGCTTCACTCTGAAATTTGCAGTTGATTTAGTGAACAAGATGACCTAGCAGTATCCTCACTCAATGCCAAGAGCTATTTCAGGAATAGCTGCTAACTAACTGGCTGACTTAAGAAAGACTCACAAGAACAGTTCCTAAAGATTGTAATTGACACTTTTAGCATTGTACATAACAACAAAGACTTTTCTATTGTAGCACTAAGGTCTAGATGTTTCAGTTCCTATTAAAATGGTTTGATATATTTTCTGAAGATCACTGAAGGTGAACAAGACTCTACATCAGGGGTGTGCAATCCAGGTCCTCGAGCGCCGCTATCCTACATGTTTTAGATGTTTTCCTCTTCCAACACACCTGATTCAAATGAGCAGATGTCTGCAGAGCTTGATGATGAGCTGATCATTTGAATCAGGTGTGTTGGAAGACGGAAACATCTAAAACATGCAGGCTAGCGGCGCTCGAGGACCAGGATTGCCCACCCCTGCTCTACATTGTCACTGTCATTAGAGAGTTTAAAAATCTGAAGAAATCCCAGTGAGTACCAAAAGCTCATAACGTCATTGCTCTTAGCAACTCTGACTCATGGCAGCATGCTAGGCTAAGGCTAACATGGCATGTCCCATTTCACAGCCTCCACCAAATGCAACCAAGGAATGCATTGATTTGGCACCACTATTATATCTTCTACTGCCTTTTGTTCACCACAGTCTATGGCCATGAACTTCTTGCAGCATGTAAACCATGACGTATATACAAGGTGTGAGTTTGAGCTAGACTCAGTTTTCATGGACCCTGATGTTCTTCTATTAACATTTTTTGGTTGTAAGGATCCGTGCGTAAAACATACCACATTAAAACATGACAAGTGTTATTTCATGATGAATCCTTATCAGATCTTGCTTTTTTCTGACTAGGCATGAAACCAAACTATAAGTCTTGAAAAGTTATCAATCACTCCACTTATACGACATCCATTAGCATGCAAAGGAGATCATTTACTGTATATAGAATGGATGAAGCTAAAGTGATGTCACCCGTTGGTGTGTGGACTCACATTTTGAAGCCAGGAGTTTGGTATCTGAATGTCACCATGTTGGTTGTTTGGATCCAGAAGTGACCATATTTGGATGTGAAGGTTGGAGTGAGGAGGCGGGTCTGACCCTCAAACCTGTGGTCACTGCACAATGTGTGAGACTCAACTTCAGCGCTGCTCTCATTGGTAACCAGAATACCCTAAATATTCCTTTTTGAAGCCTAATATCTATGTAATTATGATTTTTTTACAGCCTCAGTGGAGACAGACAAGAAACAACAATGTCCAGGTGCTTTTACAGGTAATATTCAAATAACAATTACAGTAAAATATTGTGATAAATACCAGACTGTTATAGGTAATTGTGTCTGATAATGTAGATGATATGATGATATGATGTGTAGATTTCATTTTACATTCTCTTTGATAATGTGTGGCTGTCTTTCTGTAATATATCAGCTATGTTGTTGTTTGTGTTTTTACATCTTGATCCCTGTGCCCTTTTTAAATTTGAGCACCTGTCCCTCTAAGTCTCTGCACGTCCCTGGTTGACATGATAGTGCAGCAGATTCAACACGTGAAAAGGTGTGATGAGACAAAAAAGTACATTTCCACATTAGTGGAACAGAAAGTCAGACTCTGAATAAAAACACCATTATGTGAGAACAGAGTACCCGAGCACCTGACTGTGAAAGTGGAGGGGATGCAAATGGACAAAAACTCCCAAAGAAAGCCATTCATGGACAAACATATTCAAACATGTCAATTAGTTTCAAATATGTAAACCACCTGTGCACAGATGTGTGCACAAATACATACAAACCAAATGTAAAAGGTGACCCTGAAGCTCAGTTCTGAAAGTATTACTATTCAAATCCATCAATTTGCAGTCAGTGTGGAGAGAGTGCCAGGAGACTGGCAGATAGAACTGAATATATTTCACTGCAAAAGCACGGAGGGAGCCAGGTTTGACTCTCTAGTGGGGGGACAATTTGCAGGACATCTCCGCCTTCAGACCACCAACACACTTTATGTAGTAGAGCCTGGTGTATGTTGTTCAGGGAACAAATATTCTCTGTGAGGTTCCACACATTCCCCCAACAAACATCTCTCTGTTCAGAAACTAGCCACAGCTCAGAACCATGATTTCACTGCACAACGAGAAAAGTTATGTGCTGTGAGTTACATTTGTCCTTCTTTTTATTCTGTTGTTTTTCTTATTCTACCTTGTTCCATTTCTGCTCTACTTACTTCCATGCTATGTTCATTTTATTTCTCTCTCGTTCTTTTTCTTAAACCCAATTTCAGTATGTCACTTGGAGGGGCCCACAACTCAGTTTCATTGTATAATCATTTATTGTATAATGATAATAAAGCTGAACCATCAACCTCTGATGAAATACCACACACCCACTGATGTTCCAAAATTACTCCTTTGTTTGACAAAATGATGCGTAAGCGTACACAATGATTAACTGATACTGAACTGGAAATACATATCCTGCTTATACTTGATTTTTTTTTTTTTTTTACTTTAAAAGTGAGACTGAGACCTAGTGATTATACAGTGTGGAAAACTTTTATTATCTGTGGGTTCAAATGTCACAAAGTGTAAAAATATCAGACTCCAGAGACTGAAAGTTGACTGAGGTGACAGAAGTTCAATGTGGAAACAGTCAAGGCAAAGAAATGAAAAAGATGAAAAAAACAGTTTACATTGAGTTCAAGCTGCCAGTCTGCCTGCAGTGCTCACACATCTTGAATATAAAATCCCATCTACTTTTGAAATATGATTTCTTATTTAATTTTGAAGGATCATGGCACATGGTCCTGTGTGTTGTCAATCCTCCATAAGGACAGATGGAGGAGCAAATAAGAAGCAAGAAGCTGCATGTAAGTTTCATTTTTTTTCTCTGGCAAATTATATTTTTAACACAACAGACAACAACTTGGATATTACTGTGAACAAAATGTAGCGTTCTTTAACCTCAATGAAAGGCCTTTGGAAAATATCTGAGATTAAACATTCCTCATCACGTGTTTTCCCGATATATGTTGTATAATTGTCTTTTCCCAATATGGTGTCTGTGCCCTTAATTTCTCAGCTGTGGACCAGGATTCAAATTCTAATCTCCTCAGTGTAACATCATTGCAGCGATAAGATCAGTCTTCCATCTCAGCTCTTCTGCTGTCTGTCCAGGTCCTATCTGATCTGTCTCTTTCTCTGTATCTTGCCTTCTTCCTCAAAGACACAAAGACAGATACAAACAAAAGCCTGCACACACATTTCCCCTTTCAATGAGCTGTATGTTGATGATCCAGTGAGCACTTACAAAGAGGCTCGTGTCTGATGTAAACAATATACTAAGAATTCATGTCTGTGGTAATCAGGCTACACCAGCAGACATCAACCCCTTCAGCAAACTAAATAAAGTACTGTAAATGCTACCAAGTTGGGTGTGGATTTTTTTATTAGGTTACCAAGCAGCACCTCCCTCCACACCCTCTCTTATTACCAAGCGCAGACAGCTCCATTATGAGCCCTCATAATGAGGCCAGGATGCGGTCAACAGTTCAGCCAAAGAACAATTTCCCCTTAGCCAAGTAATTTTGTCCAGCTAAGTATGAGACAGGGTTTGAAACAAAAAAATACATTTCACAAGCGCAAAAAAATGGATTTCAACTGTCTCAGCAGCTCTGTGGGATTACACAGTAACATGAATGTATTTCTACCTCATTTCTAACATGATCAATGAACAATGCTGGTTACCATGTTATTTTTGTGTGTTAACATGCAAATACTTGTGAACAATGACAGAGTATAACTGCTACTGAAGGGAAGCTTTCAAAATCAAAATGATCAAAATGATTGCAGGACATAATGAGTAAAGGAACTAGTAAAGTTTGATATTGCTTGGGGACCATGACTGTCAATACAAAGGTTTGTACCAATCCATCTAATAAATATTGAAATTTCACTGCATATTTTCAAGGTACAAACTTCAAATAGTGAAAGGTTTTTGGGTAAAATTCATAACTTTGTTTCATGATAATGACACCCTCCCACCCACACATGCGGAATGATAATGTCTAAAATCAGAGACAATTTGCTGGAGATCAGATATGGATTATGCCTCAGCAGAGGTTTGAGTTCTCTCTTCTGGTGCAGTCTAGTTTAAAAATATGATCTTTAGTGTGACAAAGGTAAGTAAGTGAGCTGTTGTGATGATTCAATCCAGACCAAAGATCAACACTACCATGCCTGATGTCAAGGCTGCATTTACAAATGTTAATGATCAACTGTATAATAAAAAATATGAATTTCACATAAATCAGCCTGTTCCAGTGTCTAGCAAAAAAAAGTCACACACTTTACTATTTTGTTGGACCACTTCACTTTTACCTTTGATTACATATACTAACAATGGCTTTGTTTCAATAAGCTTATATAATATCACAAGATTTATTTCAGTCCAGAGTTGCATTAGTTTTTCACCAATATTGTGTTTTGATGATGGAAGAGTGTCAAGTCTTCTCCAGCACATCCCAACGATTCTCATGAGGTTGAAATCTGGACTCTGTGGCAGCTAATTCAATGTGAAAATGATGTCTCATGCATGAACCACTGTTTCCCAATTTGATCATGATGAATCTTGGCATTGTAATCTTGGAATATACCTGTGCCATCAATGAACAAAATAAGTCCACTGACGCATTCAGTATGTTCAGGGTCAGCTGACCTCATGCTCTGGGCATGTAACATCTGGACCTTACCACCTGAAGCAACCCCAGATCATAACACTACCCCCACAGGCAACTATGGTAGGCACCAGGCATGATGGGTGCATCACTTCATCCACCTCTTTCCTTTCCCTGGTGCACCCATCACTCTGGGACAGGATCAGTCTAGATTTATCACTTTTTCCATTGCTTGTGATTTTCTTAAAGCTGCACAGCTGTTTATTCCCAATTCCTGGAGTTCCCCTCACATTGTGGAAATGCTCTTATTTTCACTATCAAACCTACAGTTGTTGTTTTTTTCCGTAGAATTTGATTTCACCAAATGTAATCTCAAATTACAATCTTTCAAAATAGTTCACTATTGTCCTTCTAGGTTTTAACAATGGACAGTTACTTAAGCCAATTTTAGCAGATTCCACAATATTCTTACTTGTTTTCTTTGCTTGATGCAGGCCAATAATGTCTTCTTCTGAAACAAAGTAACATCTTGTTCATGACCACAGGCTGTGTCTTTGTTGGTCTTGAACGTGGTTGTTTAAGACATGAGAAGCTACTTAGGGCCTTGGTTAGAATTAAATAACTTGTTGCTTTCTGAAACACATTAATCACTGCTGTAATTATCTAATTCAAACCTCCTTGCTCAGTTAAATCCAGCTGATGTCGTTTCTTTTCTTTTTTTTTTGGCCAGGCAGGGTAATATCCAAAGCAAACACCACACTAACAATCACATATTATCTATACACTTCATCTCCACTTCTCACTCCCAGAGTCACTCAGTAATTCCTAACCTCAATATGGGTCTAAAAGGCTGTTGGGCTGAAAAGGGCTGTAAGAAAACATGCACCTCCTGAAGTTTAACTCTGTCACCTTTGTGTCAACCTCCTACTGTTATTTTCAATGGTAACATAGCAACAGCTGCTCAGTAGCACACTTACTAGTGCGTGCCCTGGAGCAGTGTGACTGGCATTTTGAAACCGTACACTGACTGTCACCTTAATCACATAAACACAACAAGAAGGTAGGAACAGAGTCAAGCAGAGCAGACTTGCACACAAACCCCACTAGCAGCAAATGTAGTTGCATATATATATATTGTGCATCACACAGTGTAACCCAGCCAAAGTTTGTTATGCAAGACCAGGCACAGGTTTATATGCATTATGTATATTTTCTTTGCTTCGTCACATTGATTTGGAGAATGCAGAGCTCATGAAGGATTAATGTGAGGCAGGCCCAGTAGGCAGGCTGGTGGGAAGGATTGATTTTGAAGTCATGGAAAAACACCTGTGCGTGCATACAAGCCTGATAGAAATATCCAAAGATAAACAGAGTCTGTCAAAAATATCTAAAACAACACAACTTTGGGGCTACTGGGTCAAAGAATAGGTTTTTTTCTGGTCCATAATAAGTCCAGTCAGTTATGAGGCCATTAATATAAGTTCCCAGGTTTCCCACAGATGATATTAAGTCAAGATAAAAGAGAAATACGCTGGATATTTCATGCAGGAAACAAGAAATTTTATCACCAAACCTTTTCACATTACTGCAACATCAGTTTCAATAACCAATGTCACAAATGATACCCAGCTATGTGTCTCCCTAGGTCCAAATGATTGCACTTGTATCAACAACTTTTTTGATTGCAAACATCTCTGACATAAATGAGTTGATGACTCAAAACATCTTACAGCAGAATCACGAATAAACTGAGATAGATTGCGGTGATTGGTGCAAAAGCTCAGAGAAAAAAACTGTCTAATCATTTAAAATCATTCACACCAAACACCAATGAACAAGGGAAAAAACTCTGGTGTTATCCTTGGCCCTGACTTGAATCTGTGTCATATTAGAAATGTGACTAATGCATCTATATATTATTCAAGGAATACTGAGTCAGATTTTGTCTGTCACATGCAGACACAGAAAAATGTTGTCCTTTCATCTGTAGCCTGCTGGGCTGCTGTAGTGCTCCCCTGCCCAATGTGCCTACAAACACTGCAGCAAATGAAAGCATCCATTTCACCAATATTTAAATATTTATTTAACATCTTTATTTTCTTTTTTTCACTTAATGGCTGGTATCTTGTAATTGGTTGCATTCGTGGTTTCGTCACAACAGCTGCTTATTCTAAATATCTCCAAATAACCTATGAATGAAACTTTGTCACGTTTTTGAATTATGATTCTTTAAAACTAGATATAAGATGTAATACACTATACATTGAACGTAATCTACATAAAATTGATCAGTGCTTGGTAAAACTTTTTGTATTTCACGGTATACCAAAATTTTCTCATATCTGCGCAGCTGTGATGTGTTTGATCTACACAAGCAATCATTAGGTTACCAGAGCCGAAAAGAGGAGCAGCCAGAGGATGCACTGCAACTGTGCACTGGCAGTGTTTGTGTAATTATTGTCATTGCCAGAGGAGGGAGACAGACGTTCAACACTTCAGGTTCAAGTTTGGTCACTCCACAACTGTGACCAAACTCGTCAGCAATAAATTCATCACGACTCAAGTTGTGCAAACTATTCCTGTTAACTAACTGACAAACATACTCTGATAGAGATCTGTGATGAGCCAAAGCTGACCAGAGAATTTCACTATGCCAAACGTGAACGCATGAAGCATTTTATCTACCACATGTTCACAAAAATGCTCAGTTTCCAGCCACGTCATAAATACATGCAACAGATGCCTCGTGAGCTCAGTCCAGCAGTAATCAACGACTGGTGATGGCAGTTACTGGTTCGTGGCGGTGTCACTTTAGGGGCCCAGTGTGGAGGGTTTTATGACTTCATTACTGACACTTAGACCTCAGAACAGTGTTAACCCTGCCCTACAGCACTATGATGGACTGCACAGCTGAGTGGCTTTGACAGGGAAGTCCATATGGACACACCTCCTTAAGCCGCTCGGTCTGTCTGTCTGGGAAACCCGGCTGGTAGCTACGTCCCTGGTCTCACTCACTGAAGAAAGACATATAGAAATATCTTTAATGTCACTCATGCATGAAGACAGACATATGCAAGTAAGACATGCACACACCTGGGTTGTGACGCACAGGGATGAGTTGACCTGTGCAGAACACATAGTTATCAGGAGCAAATATATATGTGCGTGTGTGATTGTGAATGTAGTGGAGTGAGTTGGACTCCAAACCGCCTCAGGACCAGTCATCAGACTGTATCCCATTTGTTTGAACAAAAAAAGGGTCTCGCTCATGGAGGAGCTGTACTGTCATCTTATCCCCTAGTTTGCACCATTAACAATCACCCCACAAACGCCCTCACCGCCCTTCGTATCAGGATCACTTTTAAAGATGGCCCTCTGATTAGAGATGGCGTAGCTTCAAGGTCACAACCAGAGATGAGAACTGGACCACACCATCATTTTCTGCTGACTCTGTCACTGTGGCTCTGACACGAAAATTAAACAATGACGACGTCACAAACACTACTAAGCAAGATGAAAATGACACACTAACTACTTCATACAAACTGTCTTTCATGCTATTTTGAGGACAAGTACAATTGAAATCGGTGGCAGTACCAAAAGAAATGAGGCAGGTTTGTGAAAAGTGGAAATTAAATGTGTAACTCCCATAACACATTCTGTTGAGATTGAGTCTAAACACACCATACAAAGTTATGTCATCTCAAAATTTCTAATGGAACTTAGGACCAATCACGCTCACACACACACACACACACACACACCTGCAGTGTCTTTTATTATTGCCTAAACTTGCATAGCTTATCAATGAACTCTAATTTCTAATTTATGAGGGAGACCCCTCAGTCACGTAGCAGTTTGAATTATGCTAACAAAAACCTGTGGCAACAGATCCTCCAGAGGGGAGAACTTTTTGGTCCAAGAACATTCCTGCAGCAATATGCACAACTATTAATTTAGGATTTTATTAAATTCATGGAGATTCAATGCAAACTTAATTTTTTGCCACCAGAAACTGAGGAAGCCATTGGGATGAACAGTAAAGTAAATGTGGTATAACGCAAAAGTCAATTAAGAGGATGAGTCAGGCAAATCCCAACTTCTGTTTATTAGTGTGAACTGTAGTTTAAGAAACTATGATCTTCATAAAGAAATTCTTCTGTTGGCTTAAGACACTGACACTGAACCACAAAGTCTCCAGTTCAAGCCAGGAACCTTAATTGCATGTATTTCTATAAACTCATAAAGTTAACTGAAAATATGTAAATGGATCCCATCACCTTTCTTTAAAGGTGTTGAGGCAGGGTTGAGGTCCTTTTGTGTGAAAAGCTGTGACACCTTGCAAACTGACTCAAATGCATAATATCTCAAATACATTATAGTATGATTTTTTCTGATACTGCAACTGACACGTCATCCCACATGTTGTTGTTATTGTCCAGTGTCAGGTACCATACAATAAAAATATATATATATATATCTTTGAATCTTCCCATCCCCAATTTGTAAAACGTGTTTATAGAAAAACAAAATTAAGTCACTAAGGCAAGTTGATATAATGACATCATCAGAGTTATTTCCTTATACTTGACAAAGCTTTGAAAATCTGTTGGAGTGCTCCTGTGAGGTTCAAAAATAGCTCCATTCAAGCGTTTCATACTAATTGTTTGAGAAGGGTGAATCATTCATCATCGTTCTTTTAGCAGATTAATGCAGGTGAATCATCATAAATTAGCCTATAATCAATGCAATGATGCAGTGAATGGATTTGTACACGCCCAGTAGTTTGTCATTTTCATAAACTGTGGAGATATTGTTGGTTTAGTGAATGTTTTTATGAAGTATATATTTTACCTGCCAATAATAATAATAATAGTTTTGGGCAAATATGAAGCTAATGACATTTCATCTCCTTCTGTCAAGAACCAAATATGGACCCATATCCTTCAATCATAATTCTGTTGGTTGTGTCTTTAACATTTCTGTTCAAATTTATATTCAACCACTGTTTAAGACTTGTAGAGGATTGCTCAGTGCTTTGATGTCCCACAAATCACTAGACTTTCAATATTTAATCTCCAAAGTAGAAAAGATTACTTCTGTAGCAAAGGTCTGAGAGTTATTTTTTAATAGACACCAGAGACAGACAACCTTTTTTTATGGTTGACTCACCTATTGGCTTTTCATATTGGTTTAGCATTTCTATTGCATTTCCCTGCACAGAGATTTTCCTTGGTTAAAAGCCACTTGGAGGCATGCCAGCAGGCATTTAGAAGACAGTGTTGTTGCTTGAGATAGATGAACCCAGATCAGGACAAACACATTTAGCCATGAAAGTCCCTTATCTGTTTCAATTTTTAATCATTTCTCCATCTTATCTGTGAAACTTTAATGCAATGTAAACCTAAATTAAAAAAGCTAAACGTAGGAATATTATCTGATGACTCTATTTCACAATGCATGACTACATTCTGTGAAATTGAAATTAACACACCAGAAACACATTTTTAATTGTAAGCATTCAAAAGGATTATACTTAGTGAAGGTCATAGTCATACTGTAATCCACATTCAGATGTTGGTTGGTGGAAAAGAATCTGCCATTGTTCCTTGTTTCTGTGATAAATGGTTCGACAAAGTAAAGGCCTGTGTGTCATGCAGGACTGACAAGTTGCCACAAGAGGTGCTCTGAAGCAATTCATCAAACTGTAAGAAAATAGATGAAAATGCATGAAACTTACACAAAATAAAACCTGAAGGTCTGCAAGCTATCCAGAATGGACACTGCATTTTGTGTCAAAAATGCTTCATCAATCATCAGCCATATCAGGGTCAATAAAGACCTCAAACACCATAGGTAACACTTTGACATACCAACCCAGAAAAAGTGTTAAGAATACATTAATTTATATTCAAAAGTAATTAAACATCAAGAGTACAGACTTGCAGTTAAAAAGACAGTTGTTTTTTTTCTTTTATTTTACCCAAGGTAAAACTTTAGAAATTTAAATACGATTCAACCACTCGTGATTTCAAGAGACTAAAAAATCATTACTGCCATAAACTTGACAAGGTAATGTGACAATATATTCAGAGCTCATATTGCACTGAGAATGAGTGTAGGAAGAAGTTTTAAAGGTTTCTAATAATAATTTGAAAGAATGAAGAAACTGATCAACAAAAACTCTTAAGTCATATCAATTACTGCAGACTTAAAGGTCTTTCCAGTACATACAGCAACAACACACTAAAAGCCTCGGTCCAACTGGATGCACAAATCTAGGAATTGTGCATCCCCTGTGTTTTTTGAGGTCCATGGGAATCATTGAGGTTGCATAAGTATAAAAAAGTTGCAAGGGCTTGGTCTTGTGGGGCCCAAGGGCGACATAAGATTTTGGACGTGTGTGCTTTGTAGTGGCGGTACTGAAGACGCTCGGTAGGCGCTGCTGAAGAAATTCACTCAAAGTCTTAATCCAAAGTTTGCTGTAGTGAGGTGTTTATTGTGTACCGGTATACGGTGGACTTACTGACACAGAGAGTGGGTCTGAGTGGGTAAGCCGACCCAGATCACAGACATGAGGCAGCATTTATACAGTGGGTAAAAGGTAGAGGGGGGTAGACCAAAAGGTGGAGACAATGGGTACAGAGGTAAGGACAGTACATCACAAGGTGGGGAGGGGGCCGTATGTAAACAGGGTCAAGAGAGTAGTGGTCAGAGGCTGGGGTGTAGTTGGCTTGGAGGCCAACATAAGGACAGAAAAAATGAATGTTAATGTTTCTGTTAGGCCAATGCCAACAAAGGGGACAGTTGACCAAGGGTTCAGACACCACTGGAGGTGGAAGCAAAGTGACCACAGACAGGAAACAAAAGATTTGGCCAGGTTAACGTGTCGAGGACCCTAGGGAGTGGAAACAATGTGACAATAGCTGTGAAGTCTCTTGTCAAATAGTTCTCGCAGTCAGGTTGTCTTGGTTTTCTC
>OOFC01004936.1:5270-28577 GCA_900323345.1 Pseudochromis fuscus
TGTACAAGTGTTGAACCAGACAAGGGAGCAGATTAGTCTAGCGTTACTAACCTTGGGGCACCAGGTTTAGCTAGCTTCCAAACCTAACTGTAATCCTCATATTTTAACAACACTAGACTAATATGAGAAAGAAAACTTACCCGGCAGTACAAGAGCACGACTGGTCCAAAAGGCTGTGCTGATTGCATCTGAGGGAGAGGTCATGGGGTTTTTCAGATTTAGCTTGCGACCTGTATGCTTTTGCCTCGACAGTTGCAGTTTCCTCTTTGCTGGATAATTAAATACTATGAATATAACCCTCCACTGCATATTGTAAACCCTTCTGCCTCGATCTGGAAGATATTGCACTGGTATTACTCCAAAATAAATCGCTAACACACACCGGTATACATCTCCCCGTCATGGCTTGTATCGGAGTCACCTAGCTTGACAGACTAGCAACGGTAACTAAGGGGGGGCGGAGCTTTTGCGAAAGGTCAATTACAATATAAAAATATTAATGGAAACATATTACATGTTATATGCATCAGTAATAACAGCTTAAGCCCTCAATAACATATAAAATGTAAACCTATTATACATAATATAACAGTACAAACAGTGGGAGACTATGTAAACAAGCACACAATAAGCAGACAACTTAAGAATTTGCACTCACGAGAAACACTAGCATCACACCAAGACTTAAATTAGATTATTCAGTAAGAACTTTATCTCCACAACAAAACAAAAAACAAACAAAAATATGTTTATTTATGTATCCCCTGCCTCTGCTGGATTTTCGCTGGACTTTTGACTTGTTAAACTGTGTTGAATTTCTCACACTACAGTGCTGTACTGACTGGCTTCACTTCCGCTGCTGTGCTCAAGTGTCAAGTACACAGAGTCTAAATCAACCCGATAGACTTAAAATATGTCTATCTGCAATTGATCCTGAGGGATCAGTGTCCACCCCCAAGCAAACAGCAGTTTCTCATAGCGCTCGCCTCCCAGCCAACCAGGACTGTTGATACTGTGTGTGCAGGGACAGGGACAACATTAATCACACTCTTGTATAACATTTCCTTTTAAAGCTCAACATTTCAAATATATCAGGCTTTAAAAGGACATGCGTGTGTGTGTGTGTGTGTGTGTGTGTGTGTGTGTGCGCGCGCAGTTCTATCTGTCGCCACTGCACTACAGAACTGTGTGGCATTGCTTCTCCCCTAACAGAATGCAGTTTGTGGCATGAAAGACAAACAACTCATGCACACACACACACCACACAAACACACACTTCCACACACACTTTCACACTACTTGAACCCTGGGGCAGCATGCCAAAGAGCTGGAGGAATTTGACCCGGTGACCTTGGCTTGCAGACTTCCACATGGAGACTGGACACTAGGATGGTGTGCATCGGAAGAGGAGGCAGGAATAGCTCCGGTGTCCGGTAACCGGAGGCAGACTGTGTTTGTAAACCGTGGCCATATGACTCACACGCACACACACACACACACACACACACACTCACACACACACACAGACACACACACCTTAAGCCTGCAGTATATGTGCAGACCCCACAGGTGATGGAAACACATGTACTTATGTCCAGAGGTTAGGAGGCACACAATGATCGGTGACATGAAACTTAGTTTGAAATGAGTATGAATGTTTTCTCCTGTACAACACTGGGTTAACCTTGCAGCCACACATTTTTCTGGTCTCATAAATCCTGACTTTCCTGTTTGACGTTTCAAGTTTTTTTTGTTTTTCTTCAAATACATTCTTAGTACAGAGAGAGGCCAAGTTTGACTGATCCATTCGTACTTCAATCTACAAAATCTGGCATTAAAAACAAATGTAACACACATGAGTAGACATAAAATCAGTCATGCACTTGCATGCACTCTCAGAATACACAAAGCAATTTTTGTATAATGTTTCTGTGCACAATTACTTACATGACCTGACACACAGCGATCTCGGTGCCAAACAGTTGCACAATATGCTGACCTGTTTTTTTTTCTTCCCTCAGTGAGTGCATGCAGTGGAGATCCAAGTCATGCATGAAAGATGGTGAAGATAAAGTGTACCACAGCTGCTAGAAATATATGACACTTTTTATAAACTATACACCTTGTATTGACAGTGCATCACAGTCAACCATCCTCAGAGGTCTTGCGATATGAAAAAAATAAGAGGCTGTACCAGTATAGTTTTACTAGTTACACAATCTGTACAGTTAACTAAATGTCATTAAATAATTCCAGAATTAATTTTGATCCCATTTGCTTTTTGGAAAAAAACAAGGAGAAATGTTCACCTACATGGACAAACGTTCAGTGCAACCCCCCTTTTTTTTACTCCTTTGCACAGACAGACAGGCCAGGGGTAAACCCCACCCTCTGTGCTTGACAAGAGGACAGAGATACATGTGACAGATCAGGTCCAACCAGTCACAGATGACAAACCTCCAGTGTTGCCCCACGATTATCTGACAAATGTTCGAGCCCTCTGCAAGAGCCATTCTTTGAAAAACCTTTGATTTCTTGATAACGCAACTAAAACTTTTCCAGTCATAAAGTCTATGATTTCTAAGATTTCTTGCATTACTTTGTAGTGAGCAACAAAAACATGAATCATATCTCCTGGAATCAAAGGAGCATCTGTAATTTCACACTAACACCACTTAGATTATTTATGTTCATCTTGTCAGAACAGTAGCAAATTTACTGTTGTTTCAAAGGTGAGGCTGTATTGTCTAGATACATCTGACACTTACTCATAAAGTACTTGAGTACTCTGACTCAGGAGACAGTCAGCTTTGGGGCCTTAAGAGACTGTCTTCAGGCTGTCTTCAGACCTGTGTGCAGTGTGTGTTCGTGCCCTATCATTCCTGCTGAGCACACAGGTGCAGATCCTACCTGCGGCAGACGGTCTGGTGCCAAAAGGTTGTAAAGCAATCAGACAGCAGTAATCTATCCCTCTGCCTATCAAATAGCTAACAGAGTCGCTGTTGATCCAGAAACAAACAATATTTGACCCCGAACTCTTTCCATCTGGCCCTCGTTGGTCTGTTTTGGTCTCTCTCCATCATTGTCACTCCAGAAACAGACTCCCAATGCCACATACAGACACTCTCCTCCATACTTAGCACACTCAGCACTGGCAGTGACCTAATTTTGACCTTAATTATAGGAAAGACTTTATTTAAGACAAAGCACTGGGGACAGCCGCCCTGTAAGTGCATACGTGCAGCTGACAGTAAACCTTAACAACTGTATACTTAAGGATACCAAGAGCAAACAAACCCTGGTTCATTTATTTTTCAGGACTGATTTCCACCAGACTGCAGTCCCCCTGGTCCATTTCTATTCTCATAAGTTTAGCGGAAGCAAAGTGAATTAAACTGTGCCCAGCGCTGCCCCCACAATATCTATTCAGGTCAACAATTGAGAGATGCCACTATCACTGGGGCAACAAGTAAAACAAACAATGTGTGGGTTTTGTATGTGTATGAAACACTAGACTCAAATCAGGCAGCCACACAAAATGAAGTAAGTGGGAACAGAAGAAGGTCTGCGCCCAGTTCAAGCTGTATGTTCAACCGCGTCCTGCCTTTATGAGACAGTGTGGGTGGTGGGAGTTTAAAAGCTGTCAGACTTTTTTTTTAATCCATGTTTACCACCATGGGAAGCTGTGTAAACACATGGGTTTGCCACAACACTATTCCAACAAGCCAGCGTGCTTGGGTCCATGGCTCACTGAGGTCTTTCCAATGTGGAGTTGATTTGACTCCGGGATGAGTTGGCTCTGATCTGTTTAAGTTTTCCCAGGCTTTTGGCAACGTTGTGGCACGAAACAATGACGTGGCATAATAATTCTGGGAGGAAAATGGCGTAATGTGCTCAATAATAATTGAAACCTTTTGCACAGGTGTTATAACACTGCTGTGCCCAATTGTTTATTAGTTTCTGGCTTCTTGTCTGGGTGACTACTACTACATCGTAATTTCACAAGATAATATCTGATGATTTAAGATAAACTTAAGGATCCATGCAGGGCAACACAACTTATAGCAGCTCAGAAGTGAAGGAAAAAAGTGAGAAAGTGAGAAATAAAAACTATAAAAACACTTATTACTCATATAGACTTGCAGCATATGGTGACAAACAAGTGACCAAATTCACATTTTAGTGAATAAAATATATTGTCTGATATGTTTTGTTAAATCCAGCTATTTAACATGACCTTAATGGATAGATGGATGTTGTAAGAAGTGCAGCTTCTGTCTTACAGGATGCTACTGTTAAAAAGTCCAACACTGTGGGTGCAGCAGTTGCCTGAAGCCTCCATGCACAGTTTCACGCAGGGGATGAGAGGTGGTGTCTGAGATTGATTACAGCTTGGCTAAAATCCTCCCCTCACCCACCTCCTCTGTGGAATGCAGGGGACAGTCCAGGACAAAACTCGTCCTCTTATCCAGTTTACTGAAGTCTTTTCTGTCCTTCTCTGTGTGTGTGATGACGAACACAACTTGGCCCCTGGGCTGTTGAGTAATCACGTCACACATGGCCTGCACTCCAGGAAAGTTTCTACATTGTTTGTCGTCGTTTGGCTTCCGTAGAAGAGACGATTTCAAACTGTCCAATCAGGACACACCCTGAAGTCCTGTGAGAGCTGGTAAAAAAAACAAACAAAAAAAACCAAAACAGATTTATACACACCAGAGTGCACCCTACCTGTCCTAATCAGCTGCTCTTATCTCAGCGTCCGTAGGAGGGAGGGTTTTATCAGCTTGGAAATACAAACTGGAGGGAGACAAAGTGTACGCTGAGTGACCAGGAACATAGTGAGAAGAAAACAGGAAAGAGAGGCTAACCACTAAAACAACCAAAACATCAGGTGTGACATATGATCGTAACCACTCGTGTTGATAGCGAAGTAGAACAATAAACACTGTTAGACATGTTCATCCGAGTGAACTCTCTTTCTCTTGTTTTTACCCTCATATAGAAATAAATGTTATGCAACATCAGCAAGAGTAACAACAAGCACACGATGTTCCAAGCTGGGTATATGCTTATATAGAGCGTGTATAACTACTACCAAACACAATATGGAACTGTCTATGTCATTGGAATAACTTACACAGTTAATGATCCTTTTTCACATTACATTACAAATGAAGTGACCAGGCACAAAGAATCCCAAAGTATTGCACAGCTGTTATTCACTAGAGAAACATGCTACACACCCTCGCTGGTGTAGGAGTGACGCTCACGACAACGTGCATGACTGCAGGCTTTCACAGCGAGCTCTTTGCAGGGTCGTGTGTCATGATTAAGATAATTGTGTGTCTACTAATCAGTCGACAGTCACTGTGGCTCCAGCTGCGAAAGATGTCGTCTGGGGTTGGAGCGTCCCGCTCTACGCTCTGCTGCTCTGGCTCAGGGTCAGGCAGCACATCCTGTCGAGGAGACCCAGAGAAATGTCCCCGTCCCACAGCCGTGTGCCAACCAAACCGCATGAGTCAAGGCTTTGTGGTAAGTGTGGGTGGCTTCTCCCCTGTGACTACTCCCTGACCCATCTCCCTCAAACTCCCTCACACTCTCTTCTTCTCTAAGTCCCTGTTTCCACATGAATCATCCGAGACCCTTTTATGGATCAAGGTGAACGTTTAGCCTCACAAATTCCTTTTCACTTCCTGACTGTAATTCAACTGAAGGTGTAAATATCACTAATACTACATCAGCTTTGAAAACAACATGACACAAACTGTTTGCCAGGCTCTAGCCGTGTCACATGAGAGATCTGCATTACGTCACATGGACACGTGCCTATTCAAACACAAAAGGCCAGCAGACAGAAAGGAGTGGTGTTTTTACTGTTGTACTTGTAAGGTGTTCTGTGCAGGCCAGCACATCCATCAGACTTAAGTCTATCCCATTCGTCCTCCGTGTGTCTGCTGTTGATCTGAGCAACAGGCAAGCGAGGACGAGGAAAACACTTTGAGTGTCACGTCTGCTTCTTCTCCACAGAGATCCGACAACATACTGACAAGCTCCCATGAAGTGCTGCCAGAGCTCTGAGCTCTGCTCTTCATCCCCCGATGACATTGTTTGCTCTCACAATGACACGCACGAACACACTCTACCTGCATGTGAAGACTCATAAACACAAACTCAACATTTTTCTACTTCCAAGACGTTTATCTGCTTCCTAGTAGCTCAGCCTCTCAGTGCAGGGGGAAAAGCCAGAGGAAGCAGAGCTGTTCTTGTCTCTCTCAGCTGGGTGCTTCCAGTCCTGATACAAGGCTAAGTAGAGATATCCCTGAAAGGAGCTGTTGGAGCAGGAGAGGAAGAGCTGGGTGTTTTGGACCCCTTTCAATGACTCACAATCTTATCTGGCCCGAGTTTGGTATGCATCCACTAGTTAGTGTTGGGAAGAGTTTCTGAGAATGTGCTTCCCCTCTCAATAACAAATAGTAAATAATTTGCTGAGCTGCAGATAGCAGCACTTCAGATGATTTTAATGCAAAAACACACTGACATCCTGAATTCTCTCCTGCTTTCTCACCGACTACAGACATTCACTCCAACCGCTGATTGTTTAACTCTGAATCTGAAAAGACTTGGACTGAAAGATTTAATGGGGATTTATTTGGTCTTTGCAGCATTCCAGACAGTATTTCAAAGGAGCTACTTTCAGCACTTTAATGAGCATGAACTTAATTAGCAGGTCCTGGTGGGAAACACTTTGCGAGCTCACATCAAAAAAGACTGCAGTCATGCTGAAAGCACACACTCACTGTTGAGCAGCAGCAGCAAGAGTCTGGAATAGTCCACAATCTTCACGGGACAAATATCTGCTCCAAAGTGTAGGCTTTCTCACATCAACTAAACCAATGTATAGCCTCTAACTGTGCAAGGATGACCAATTTAAAGATTTGTACTTTTGTCTTTAATATCAAAGACTTCCTGGTGTGTCCTTGTCTGTGTCCTTTTTGTGGTGAGACAATGAAAACATGAAGCTCCTCTTCTTGTCTGCAGATAAGGAGGAAATAACGAGCTAACGAGCAGACTGTCGTTAGTAGGCAGCCTATTCTTGTCAAGGAAACACGATTGGTTAATTAGATGGTCGGCTATTGTCGCCTACAAATGAAGGACTCAGATACCGATGTCTCAGAAGCTCATATGTTCATGGAAAATTACCCACGCTTTAATCTAAATCTTTGTGCTTAAGTGTCCTGTGACTTATTCCAGGGTATTATGGCAGCATTTTAATTAGGGAAGGCTAATTATCAGGCTGTAGTTAGTCAGAGAGAGAATTGCTCGAGGGCCATTGTCTGATGCCTAATTTATGTCTGATCTCCCAGAAACGCTCTGTGGAAACTTTTTCACACTGCTTACACTGCTAAACATCCTGTAATACTACATGGGAAACATATTTAGTAAAACTAAGAGAAGTACTTCAAAAGTCTTCTAAAGAAAGACATGTTCCCGGCCTGGCTGGAAGTCATGAGAGATAACATACGAGGCTCTTTAACACAAGCACAGTGTCACAATGTATCATAACCACTTCGACATGAGCCCCTATTTAAAGCCAGTCCTTCAACAAAGGCAGTCTGAGGTCACCGGGACACGTATGTGAGTGTGATATCTCTCTGAGACGTGTAAAATGACACTCTTTTTCAGTGTAGTGGATCTTTCAGAACAGTTTTTTCTGTTCGCAGAGTTCAAAGAAGGCTCTAAATGATGGAGTAATTATGGAGTCGGGAGCTTTCCTGTAAATACAGTTTTAGAAGAAGATTTGTGGGTAGAGGGTCTTAAGTACAGACTCTCAAAGTTTGGTTTGGAGTTTGGAAAAATGTGAAAATATTTGGGTTAAGGACCAAATTAGCAAGTTTGTCTCTGTGTCTGTCTGTATGTGAGTTTGTCTACGGCCTAAGTATAAACTCAGGTATGTGCAGGCGTCTATGCAGGCACTCACTTCTGCATGAGTCAATGTGAGTTTATGTGCACATCTGTGTGTACAGCAAAGTCTGTTTCTTTACTTGACAAGGAAGTAACAAGCACATTGTGCCCCGTGAGCTCGATGCACACCTCCCACACGCCTTCAGGCTCCAGAGGCCCTCACAGTGTTTGGTCTGGGGCGGCTCCTCGGCTGATTTACTTCCTGCCACGGACCACAGCGGTGCATGGAGGACAGCGTCTCCGGAGTTTGCCGGAAGCCGGAAAGACGACGAGGGCAAACTGGGATTTTTGTTTAATTTACAAGGCATAACAACCGTTAATTCAACTTCATTGCCCTATTAAGACAAACAGAAGCTGTTCGTCTTCGTGATCTTACTACTGTATAAACTGTATGGAAAAATACAAGACAGAGCATGACTTATGATACAAGAACATGCTTTTATTGCACTGCTGTACCCATCAGCTTCACTTGTTTAAAAATAAATCGTACAGCGGGGATAACCCATTATTTTTCTGCAGAGCTGAGAATAATCTACTGGCTCCGGGATAATTACAGCCCTTATTTAAACTTGACTTTGAATGTTCTTTCCACTCAAAGCTAAATATACAACACATGTAAGGTGGCTCCAAGGAAGCCTCTACTATGGCTTCTGTTTTTGTATTGGTCCCAGTATCATGGAGTCGCATAAGCCATTTTCCATATTTTTAATTGTTTCAGGAGAAACATTGATTAAAAAAAAAAGAAAGTGGTAAAGCATTTCAGGTTCGATGGCATATAAACTCCCAGCCTACTTTACTGTGATGACAACATATGTCGCCAAACTCAACCAACATACTGTATACACATTTAGTGCTAAAACATATTTAGAATGTGAATTTGTATATGCATGGCTGCAAATATTTACATGTGAAAGGTAATAAAGGACAAATCCTTTTCTACAGGACGGGAAGGATCAATTGAGATTACGTGCAAACACTAAGGATGTTGCAACGCATTTAAATATGAATATTTTCACATATAAATACATTAAATCCTTGAATTCATTCAGATTTGTCTTGAATTTAATCATCTGTCGTAATTTGTGTCATATTTCATTATGACAGGGCCTTATCCTACATACTGCATATGAATAAGTCCTAAGAATCTTTCACTGTCCAGAAGTTCTCTCCAATGTAATACCACTATGTGACTTTAAGAAAGGAACAAATGATGTTGTGCTACAGAGTCCACAACAGTTTAGTTATTCATCTAGCTTGGCTTTCACCACGCAGCCCCTAGGCCATTATTGTGCCCTTACAATTGAGTTTAGGACAGGACCATGCATTTCCACCCACGCAGGGTTCTCTCCCTGGAGCACCACCGTAACATATGCGTCTGCACAGCCGACCTGTTTGTAAGGGATGGAAAATGGGAGCTGGACCTCATCTTTATTCTCCTGGACCTGCTCATTAACAGGCTTGTGTAAGCAGTGATCCAGAGCATTGCTGCTGTGAGGAATTAATGTGACTGCTGATCAGGTAGTCTGGCTGATTTCATCAGGCACCCTAAATCCATGTGTGAATGGAACAAAAGGCACTCTCACGAAGCACATACTCTGCCCTGCATGACTCAGTCACTGTCATCAGGCTCTGCTATGCGCACATTCATACACACTCACAGACACACACACACAAATGGGAAAACAGGACTTGTTCAGCTCACTGACTGTAGCTCATCTGTGGACTGCATCCTTCATTACACATGTGTTTTTCTGTCCTCCTACTGTACCTGGAGAGCAATGCTTTCTTTACCCCGTGGCGACTGATTTATACCTCTTCCATTAAAACTGCCCCCCCCTTGACAGCAGGCCTTCTGATCTGCTTGGTGAACATCTGAAATCTTTATCAGAAGAGCCGGGCGCCATGGGTCCCACCGTGTGCTGTGTTTCGATATCTCCCATGGGTGAGGCTGAACCAGGAAATCAGGGGAAGAGAAAACTCCCCCAGCGATCAGTTGTTACTTAAGATAAATAGATTGCTACAATAAGTGAAGCCTAAACCTTCTCCTCCGCAGGCCGACGTCAGGAACACCAAAAACCTGGGATTCTCATCGGCCTAATGCCAGAAACTTCTGTCTTGTGTTTGAAAGACAATACAGGCATTACATTGCAGGAAACTGGTAATGTATTTCTTCACGAGACCCTTTAGGATTCAGTAACATAGTCAGAACAGAAATTGAAAATGTAGGCAAAAGATAGCTGATGTCCTGTGCAGTGAATATTAGTTGTGAGGCCGGAAACGGGGCACATTAGGAGCCGTTCTCCATCTGTGTCGGTCAGTCCTGCTGGGCTCCGGTGGAGCGGCCTGTGAGCAGAGTTCGCTTTCAACCAGCGGCTGCAGAGAGAATCGAACCAGCGTGACCTCCATCACACCACAGCTGTTGCTTTCACAGCTTCTTCCCAAACATCAGACACAAATCAAAGTGTCTGTGTGGGTTGCTGTGTTTGGGATTAAGTGTGGCTGTGAAAGTAATCGTACAAGTATGCTTACGTTTTTCATACTACAACCTGATATTTAAGAAAAAGAATGATTACAGTATGTCCGCCACACTAATAATTACTAAGATGGCTTTGATTCAGTCTCAGTCATAGGATGAGCTCGCCAATAACTCCCCCAGTCTGTGTCTAATGCGATCCTCTGGTCCTGGAGACTAAACACACCCTGTCATCATCAAGGAGGCGGATTGGCTTGCTCCACCCATTACTAACAGCAGGCTGTGGCTGCATTCGAACCACTCAACATAACAATGCTGAGGAGTGATGCAATGATGACTCGTTATTGCTGCTTTTGATTACATTGCTCTCCAAAATAGAAAATACCTGTGTGTGAGGCAGTTTACCATAAAGATCCCTCCGTTTCCCAGAAGTCTTTGTACCAATACAGGAAGTGATTAATAGCTGAAGCAGCTGGAGGACTCTCAGGAGTTTGGTATGGTTAATAAGAAGAAGTGCTTTAATATGGTTGTATTTACATTGTAGCGAGAGATGACAGCCCGTTGCCTGGGGATTTGTGTTTTGTTTCCACGGCCGGGGCCAAGTGTGTGTGGGTCTGCCAGACAAAACCACGATCCAGCAGTAATACGCTGCGATGTGTCAGCCTGCGCTTTGGCTGTGGCGCTCACAGCTGCACCAACTGGACACAGGGAACATCTCCAGTGCAAAGAGTCAGAGCAGGATACAGTTGTGTTGAAATAAAAAGTGTATTCGTGCTGTGGGGTACTGTTAAATCACTGCTTCAGCTTTAACTGAAACCCTCTGTACTCCTCTCTTGAATGAGTCACGAAATATTTTACAACTGAAAAAAATTTGAAAATGAGTCACCCCAGATCACTTCACCCCATTTACAAAAAAATCACAATTTTCTTACTCACCTCAGATGTGGGTGCACACCAGGAAGATGAAATTCTCACATTGTTTTTTGTACTTTCAAGAATGAATAAACTGTTCATGTTACAGTTACATTATAGCTATATGTGTTTCTATCCTGCCTATACATGCTAATTATGGGGAGTAATTTTAGATGTGATTTCTGCTACTAAACAAATACAGCAAGGATAAAAGCAACAAGTTTGGGAAATACACTTATTGTTGCTTAGTGTTAGATGAGAGGATTGATATCAGTCTTTAGTTAGAATCAGCAGCTTACTATAACAAGTGGAAAAAGGGAGAAAGAGCTAGCCTGGCTCCACTGCCTGCCTCATAATAACAACAAGACTATGGACAACTGAACATTTTCCAAGCTGCTTCTTGTCATTGTCCTGAGCTAACACATTAGCTTCTTATTTATACTGGTACGAGTTGAATTGTCCAATTTTCAGCAAGGAAACAAAAAGTAGTGTCAACATTTTAAAGTATTCTTTTAATCAGCAGCAACATGTGAAGCTTTAATTAATTTCTTCATAGTGGAAGACTAATGATTAACATAGAGACAGAACCACAGTGAAATATATGTTTTTTTAAGGTTCATTCAAGTTTGTCAGAAAAAAAAAACTTGGATGGATTTTGATTGACGACACCAGAAAGAGGTTATGATCGTACAACCACCTGTTATTATGTGACTAAAATCTTCATCTCCATGACAACTGAGCAAATTCCATCTGCTAATGAAAACCGTGGGATTTCACTGAAGACTCTTTTTTAACAAACACAATGTGTGTGTTTTGTTTTCTTTTTTTTTCCAAAAACATGATCCTGTCCATATTTATTGTTTGAACAAACCTCCTGGAAGTGTGTGCAACTGGCCCTTTAAGTGAACTTTGAATGGGTCAACTGTCCAGTACGTTGCACACTGTGCTGGTCACTGTTTTAAAAGCTCAATCACTATTTTTTTTTTTACTTTTAATTCAGATACCAAAAGGCTTGAGAATGGCCCCTTCTTTGAAAGTGTAATTTGTTCACTGGAATCTTCTATACAGGTTAACACTGACGTCACCTCACTACAACTGTAAACCTGTTGTGGTTATATCAATGTGAACTTTGGATGCAGGCTGAGTATGCACGTAATTTAATTACCTCAGCAGGCACAGGCACTATGACCTCCGCTGAGAATAAATCATTCACAGTAATAATTCAGGTTTTATTCTTCTGCCTCCTCTCCAATTAAACTCCACCCTTCCTGTTGATGAGAGATTCATAGCAATCAGCTGAGAGGTTGAAGCGTAACTTCTTAAGTATACCATTGTGTGAGCCATAAAGGAAAATCCCTTGCTGTTCCAAAGAATAAGCCAAAGGTGTCGCTTTTTTGAGGGGGAGACTTCTGGATGTGGTGGACAAAGCTCAGCATGAGTCATGAAGCACAACCAAAGAAAAGGCAGAGCCATTTTTCCTGTGAAGGATATCCTCTCTAACACCACTTCTTTCATCTGCCATCTAAAAACCTCATCAGGGCTGCCTCTGACTGTGCCTGCTTATCGGACTTAGTCTTTTCTTTTTTTTCTCCTCCCTGACTAACTTTATAAGGAACTTCCTGTGAGTGATGACATCACGATGTGGCGCACACGCAGGGACGGGAGGGAGGCTGGAGTGGGAGGAGAGACGCTTTGGACGTGAGGCCTATTTATCCCAGTGAATGTGTCTCTCTGGTGGAACATGGAAAGAGTTTCAATAACACATTCAGCGCTGTGAAACAGAAATACACAAAAACACTCACATACTGAACTTCTTTAGATTTTTTTATACACTTCTTTCACTTTTACAGTTTTATCTAAGTATTTTCAGTATCATCCATCAAACCACAGCTTACCATCTGTAAATATTTTTTACTTCAAACTCTGATATCCATGTTATTCATGCACAAACAAACTGTAAATCTTACCCCACAAAACATCCCTCTTTCCCCTGCTGGTCACAACTGGCCCAGAGGAATCCCAAAAATGTGCCTGAAATTATAAAGGGGTATTAGCGAGAGTCTGGTCCATGTAGGGGCCAAATATGTAACGATAAGCCTTTAGGGTTTGGGGGGTCCCTGTGGGTGAGCTGTGAAGGATTCACAAACTCAGGCACAAGAACAGTCTGTTCTCTCTCTCCAACACACACACGCCTCTGCTTTCTGCCACTATTGATTCAACACACAAGTTGTTTGTAGCTATTGTATTACTGTGTTTGGTTAGTGTGCATGTCAGTGTTGGGTTTGTTTAGCCCAGTTAGGTTAGGCTACATAGTTAATGCAACAATGTTTAAGGTCTAAGTAGGGTAAGTGGCTGGAAATGGAAGGTGTGAGCGACTGCACATCGAATATTACTCATAAATTAATCAAGCACTTTTACTCTAAAGCTGCTCTCTTCACCTAATGTCTCTGTGTTGTGGAAACATTGTACCAGGCAAACAGAGAACAAGTCCAGTTCAAAGAAAATGGCCAAGGTGATCTGATAAATGAGCAGCTAAACACTCTGGGCTCCGTTCAGCTGGCAGCAGAATACTGTGCAGATAGGAGCGTTTCTGGCTGCGATTCCTCGGCTGCTGTCTGTGTTATCTACCCCGGAGCCATCCCCATTACTGCCTCTGTCTCCCTGCAGATCTGAGGCCGTGCAGACCACACATTCAAGTATAACACAGGCCATAAAATGCAGGAAACTGCTGCCAGGAAGTCTGCAGAAACACCACTCTCTGGGAGCACGCAGCATCAATAATCTAGTGCGATTACTGTTGTCGCTGTTAATGTGTTTACTGTATGCTTCATAGTTTGTGCCCTAATTCCAGTGGAACAGTTTATCAGCTGACTGTGTCCTTATGTTCACTCCTGCCCTGTCATCTAATGTTAAAAGTTCAGATACATATATGCAGGCGTGCAGACTTTGGTCACCTAGAGCGACCTTATGTTTAAATTAGGCCCGTGTGTTTGTTCAAGGGTGATTCTGCAAATCCACATGCACTCAGCTTGTTGTGCTTGCATGTTCACTGCAGAGACAAAGAAAAGGAGGCTGCGCCTTTAAGGGCAAGTGTGCGAGGCGGAGCCAGTGCGTCTCCCAGTGCGGTGGAGCTTATAAGACATTGGCTCACTACAATGCTAGACTTATCTAAAAGTGTCACATTATAGCCGGAGCTTCGCCAATTCGTTGGCGTCCTGTTCCTGATGCAATAGATATCTGAAGATTACAAATCGAGTGAAGTGAGGATCTGTATTTCTTACCAGAGAGGACTTTAGGGGTCAGTGAGTGGAGGAGAACTGCGAAGTTATTTAGGTGAGTTCAAAAACAAGACATTTGGAGTGTGTGTTCAGGCTGCTGTGCTATGAAGCCCTGTCTGCTCTCTGTGTTGTTTTGTATGTTGGTGCCAGCACTACAGTGATTGATGCAACTTCAGATCCTGTTTGGATTATTTTTATGTTTTATACCACCTTCTTTTTTTATTTTTTATTTTTTTTGTGTGTGTGTGTGTTTTGACACAAGAGATTCAGACAACAAGAGGAGAACGTGGCCTTTTTAGCCCAAAATAAGATGATTTAAACAGTTGTGACACAACAAACTAGAAACAGATTTCGAAACACATGTGTTTATGTCTGTCTGTTATGATAAATAGAAACATTTTATTTTTATTATTATTATTATTCTTTGTATACCTTTTTTTGAGTGCACGCCTGGTTCAGTTCTCCTATTTTTGGCTGCAATATTAATTAGTCTCTTTTCCGTTTAAACAAAAGGGGAAATAACAATTCAGTGTGTATCATCACTACCTGGACTTGCCAAATAGCTGACTTGTGTGTTGTGGTGAGTCACCTGCCTGCTAGAGGGCTTTTAACCATTATTATCTCAATCCGGTAAAGTGAGGGGGTGTGCGCGCTGTTTGCTTGCCGCACAGGTAGAGCGGGTATGGTTGCTCGGAAACCGCTGCAGGGTTGTCATGAGCGGGGTGTGAACTCCTTCTTTCAAGGTCTGACTGTGACTACTACAAGCAACAATCAAAGGCACAGCTGCCCCATGGTGTTTTCCATCACTACCAATAATGGGACTATATGAGCCTGTCCACCTATAGGACAAACAGAAGACCATAAAAAGGTCCACAGCCCTCTGGTCAAATGGTCAGAATTAATTGACCTGAAGAATTTCTCCTTAGGAGGGTTAATGCTCTGCATGACTACATCATTTGTTTAATCCTGTTGCCTGTAAATGTTCCAATGGTTAACTGCCAGGATGAACTGTCTTTGCACCTGTTGCAAGAGGAAGCACAAGCCCCTGGGGGTTCATTATCGAGGATCATGTTGCTTCCCGTCCCCGCCGAACCGAATCGACGGCCCTGGGCAGGGGGGATTGCATGCCTTGTTGGGCAGTTTGGCTCAGGCTGATGCCCCAGGCTTCCTGTTGTTTTAGAGCTTTGTTTCTCGCCAGCTGTCAGGGCAGCACATAAATATGGCTCATAGGAGACCAGGAACGAAGGGGCCGTGTTCCTCTCACTCATCACTCATACATTATAAGGAGGACAGTGTGTCTCTGGGTGTGCACGCACCTCATTTGTGGTCTCCAAAAGAGATGACCTGTGGGGTTGTGAGTGCACCTGTTTTTGATTTTCAAAATGAGGATTAATTGTGTTAAAGGCTGCTGGTGCAATGAAGTCATTAGAAGATTTGCTGCAGCAAAACAAACATATTGTCTGAGGGGGGATTGGATATACAACAAAGACACCTACATTTAGCCACACTACACGTGCTTTAAAGCCTTGTTTAAGCAACATTTTGTTACTTTCTAAGTTTATTCCCCCTGAGGTTGTGACATAGAATATGTAAACCCAGTGAGAGGTGGAAGTCAGATCAGATTTTGCTTCCAATGTAAAGCTGACCCCAGAAATATCAATACACAGCCAGGTTTCCTCCCCTCTGAATATTGTATACATTGTTTACTCAGCCCTGACACATACTTGACATGACATGAACATTCAGGTCATTTGACATGAGGAGGTCTTGCAACATCAGGTATATCTCCAGTAACAGGAGGAGCCCCTTACTTTGCTGTTCAAGACAAGCAGGATTGGAGCACTGAAGCTCAGCACAGTCAAGTTTTAAAATAAACTAAACTTATTTAGAGGCACAGGGTGTGGAAACTAAAATCTGAAAGTTGGTTGTTTTCAGGGTTAGAGTTAGAGTTTACACCTACAATTACTCTGTTGAACTTTGGCAAAAAATCATTAAATGTCTTCCAGTTTGTAAAAATTCAACCACTTACTGCTCTCATTGTTTGCACCTTAGGACTTCTTATAATTCAAAATATAGTGTCTACAATTTTAATTTTATTACGGTTTACCCCAGATCAGGTACTGTATGAAAGTAGACCAGTAGACTTTTACACCAGTCCAGTCTTTTTTCTTGCTTTCTGTGGAGAATAATGTGGCCTGAACATTTTGAAAGAGGTCTTCCCAGGGTGTGTTGGGACACAAGCTTCCTCAAAGATTGTCAAACCTTGCTTTTGTCATTCTGCTGTCCTAAGAGATTTTTGTCGCCCACAAAGTCAAAACTAAATGTTTGGCCTGTTAAGCAACAAACAACAGAATAGTATTGTTTGTTGCATCCTTATCTGATATTAGGTTTTTTTTGTCTTTTTTAAGCTATTATAAAATGTTGGCTCTGCTTTCAGGGACTATTTTTTGTGTGTTACCCCATGTTTTGTTTCTTCTCACCTGCTTTTGCTTTCAACCTTCTTCCATCGTAATTTATGTCTGTGTTTTGGCTGTGTTACAGGTACACCAGAGGCAGGGGCAGCCAGCCGGGCGATCTGAGTGTTTCCTGGCTTTGATGCGACCCGAGTGTGCCTGGAGCATGTCCACAGTGGGCCTGACTGCCCAGGAGATCTCTTTTCCCATAGAAAACCCCTTCCTCCGGGGCAGCTACTGTCACAGCATGGCTGGATCCAAATCCTCGTGGAACTATCGCCATGAGCCGGACAAGTGAGTGTTCAGAGGTGCCAGGACTAGAAGCTCATTAGGGAAAGACTTTTTTTTAGTGAAGGATGATTTTCAGACCTGCATGATATGTTGAAGTTGTATGGTTCAGGTCAGTTGCAGATGTGGTGTGAATTATGAAATGTTAAGTGGCTAATTTGAAGCTCTGCTAATCTACAATCTAACTTTTCTTCTTCAGCAGCTTTTACTTCAGTATGGACACTGCACACGCAGATCACAGCTATCGAGCCCTGCAAAAGGGGCCACCTCCAAGTTATGAGAGTAAGCACATGATCTTTTATTACCACAGTACACATCTTCTGAAATGCACAAATGTTGCATTGCATGTATTGTTTGCTACTACACACTAGATATAAAAACATTGTAATGCAGTCTCATTTGAATTGTCTAAATTTATATCATTTTTTTTGTGTGTGTGTCTTTCAATGCAGTGAAGTTGTAATAACTAAGTTCAGTCATTTATTACTATTCCACTCATGTGATGGTTTCCTTTTCCGTGATGTTGCTGTTTGACAGGACACAAACACAGTCCCAGCTCACAGAGATTACCTCCTAAGAAATCGCGGCCCTCCCACCTCTCCCTGTCCTGCAGCGCAGAACCATCCACCCCAAGTCCTGCTGACGACGACCAGGTGGTCCCCTCATTCCAGAGGCTCTCCTTCTACGAGCCCAGCAGCCCACCACAGACACCGGGCAGATGTTCCAAGCCTCTGCCCCCTATACCCTCACAAACAGACATCTCCCCCGAGCAGGCCATGGACAGCGAGGTAGAATTTTTCACGAGTTCAGACGACAGCTGCTGTCTGGTGTCTGATCAGTGTTCCAAGTCGTCTCCGTTTCGCTACGGAGCCTCGAGCCGAAGGAGCTTCAGGGACTGCGGGCAGATCAACTATGCTTACTATGATGGTCCCTTAGGCCCGCAAAGCCCACGGCAGCCCCAGCAGCACCATCAGGCACCTCCTACGCAGGAAGTGCGGGAACACTATGAGCAGCAGCGACAGGAACCACCTGAGCCAGTGATCTGTCAGAGACAGCAGGACAAGGCTCAGAGGAGGCTAAGACGCTCTCACTCTGGCCCAGCCGGATCTTTACATAAGCCCTCGCTGCTGCGCCTCACGTGCCACAAACGTCACACCAACAGTACGGATAAACCAGAGGTGCCGCCTCCCATCCCTCCACGTCTAATCAAGACAGGAGACTACCGCCGCTGGTCAGCTGAGGTATCATCTGGGGCTTACAGTGATGAGGACAAACCACCCAAGGTGCCCCCTAGAGACCCTTTGTCCAGAGGCAGCTCCCGCACTCCCAGCCCCAAGAGCCTCCCATCATACATTAATGGAGTAATGCCCCCGACCCAAAGCTTTGCACCGGACCCTAAGTACGTAAGCTGTCGGAGTTTACAGAGACAGAACAGTGAGGGCTCCCCATGCATCCTTCCTGTCATGGAGAACGGCAAGAAGGCCAGCACCACACATTACTACCTGATGCCTCAGCAGTCTGCTTTTGTAGACTCACCCTGTGACTGCCACACCAGCAGGAAAGCACATGCGGAGTTTGTTTGAAAAGTTTTAGTGGAAGTAGCAGAGGACTCTACTGTACATGAGCAAAACAAACCACTTGATGAAATGGTAAAACTGGACACTAACATCCCTCAAACTGCTGCTTTTGCTAAGTTTTTTTTTTTTTTCTACCCCTTATGTATTCTGAACACACAGGGTATGTGCGCACTGTATGCAGTTACTGGTATATTGGAATAGCTCTCACAACCATGATACTTTATGAAAACACTGTATCTGAAGTATCTGTATCTAAAGATTGTGAGCTAAATTCAACATTGAAGAGCTTATTTTTTATATGACTTTGATTTCATGACATTCAATATTTGCTGACAACGTGGTACAGTCAGAAGGTACGAGCGGGCCTTGAACCTCATGTGCTCAGTGTTTTGTGTCTGGAAGTTTTGTGAGATGCACTGGGGCTTTTTGATGCTGCCTTTGTATCTCACAGGGGACAAAAGGTCAGTAATGTAACCATGTAACACTTAATATATGAAGTTTAAACACAAACCCAATTAATTTTTGGCTAAATGAAGGATGCTAGCACACAAATCTCCACTCTTGTATATCGACACTGATATGGTTTCCCTGCCTTGACGACGTTTGTCGCTTGGGCGGCTGTATCGATGTAAATTTATGTTTTAACCACATGGCACATTGTCATGGTACATTTTGTACTTAGAGGTGGGTACATTACTGGTAGCTATGCATGTTTCCATTGGAATGTCTAGTGCAGCTTATATGGTGTAATTGTCTGTTGATGAGTGTATTTGTGTGTATGTATGTGCGGTGACGTGTTTGTGCATATATGCATGTGAACAGCAGTTGGACCTGAGACTACACAGACTTTCTAGAGTTAGACGATTATCAACCGTACTTGTTACTGTGCGCTGCTTGTTGTGCAGTACAGCCCTCTAAGAAGTGCACACATTGGATGTCTTTCTTTCTTTCTGTGTCCAGGTCTGTCCTGCTGCACAGAAATTGGTCTGTTAAACATAAGTGAATGTATGTTATTCTTACTGAGATTCCATCAAAGAGTGAGAGGAGCTTGTTTTTGGTCAAGCTGTGAGTCGTTGCTTGAAACGAATTTGCCTCAGGTACTACCTCACTTTCATATTCATCCTATATTTCACAAACTCCCTGTTTAAATTGTTTCTAAAGGTGAAATCTGAAATTCTAAGAAAAAGATGAGGTAACCAGCTCCATATGTGACGTGACTTTTTAAAAAAAATTTAGTTACACAACAGTTAAGAGTAACACAGTCAGTTCTAACCGGATGTCCTTAAATAGAGATTTTAGGCTGCAGATCTGAGATCAGAGGTGTTAGGCTAGCTTGTTAATACAGACATATTACAAAGACAGTGCAGGGTTTACCTGCCTGACACAGACTTTCCTGTTCTGCACATGCATTCCTGCCTTACATGATTGCAGTGGGTGTGGCCTGAAAGACTTTGGCTGCTGGCAGCCTAGAAAATATATGAATTTTATTGTTGTAGATTATTCACGAAGCGTCAGGATGGTATAGAAAATGTAGCACATGTATTGAAGTAACCCTTGGTATCAAACACGGTGTTCAGTTCGGGAAACAGTTAACTGCTAAGGTCAATCGGTCATTGAAGTATACTTTTCCTCTCCCTCCTGCTCACAAACCTTGCCAACACAATGTTGCTTTTGACTTAAATGTTTGAAAAATGTTTACATCATACACTAATACTATTTAATCTTAAGGTATTCATGTCTTATTAGAGATAATAAAACTGAATGAAGACTAGTTCATCAAGAAATAACTTCTCTGCTGTGGTGAAGATATGCACTGGGAGAGTTCAGTATGCTGTGTACAGTATTTAACTATTCCATTTGTTGTTATGAATAGTTGATAAGTATATAGTCTTTAAAAAGAAAGCAAAATAAAATGACTTATTTATGAGCTTGCTTCATTCTGTGTCTTGAATGTGTCAAGAGTGAACTCTCAACTCAGCTGTTTGGCCTGTTTTATCACCCACACACCCTCATGCTGAGCCTTATTGTGACTGGCCTCTCTCCAGAGAAAGAAGAGTGACAGGTGTACAGTATATTGCCCTCCTCTTCCTGGTTATAACACGATTTCCTCCTGCATGACAGCTTCACTGCTCGCTGGCAGCCAGCTTTACACCCACACAGGTTTTAAGAGCGCTTTTAACAATGTTGCAAGTGTTTTATTCTTGACTGGAGTCCATGTGGTTAGGCAGGGAGCCGAAAACCTCCGCGAACCACATGGAGCATTAGAGGTCAGATAATCACTTAAATAAGCTGCAGCTACAATATCCACTGAGACGTCTCGGTGACACTGCGCTTCGCTGCTGATTGATTTTTTTTCCATTACTCTCTGTACATAACAAAAGGTGGCAGTTTGAACTTTCGAGGCCACATGCAAACCCTTTCACCTGGTTCACTCTTAGGTGAGCTGCTAGGCGACAGCAAAGGTGGCGACCATGACAACCACAGAAAGACAGGCTGCTGATTTTAAATGTCTGCTGGGGGCAAGAAACAAAGAAACAAGTGCTGGATGAATTAACAGCTTCTGCATGAAACTAGCAAAACATATTTTTGCACTGCTGCGACACTGACAGACCAGAACACAGACATATGACTCCACTTTCACAATTTTCCTGATCTTACTTTTGAAACTTTTTTTAAAAATCAGATTTGACCATAAAGGCACATGGGACAATTAAGATTCTGTGTGACATTATGCCCCTTTTGTGTCTCAAGCTGTTTCTGTTCTCTCATTGTTTCCCTTAAAAGGAACCACTGCACATAAAGGCCTTTATTTTCTGAACTGGCTTAGATACTAATTTAGCTGTTCGACTGGAGTTTAGTTCAAGCATTGAGTATGTGACACTTCCTGTTTTAGTCATCAATTATATTTCTGGCCTCAGTTAATTATATCTTTTGCTGGCGCTGCCAATGGATTAATAAGTGGAACAAACTTGTTTTAATGATAAAAACTATTATAGTAATTATGATGGTGCCACATTAATTGCTGTACAGCGTCTGGTGATTACTCTGCAGTTGTCTGTGCAAAAGCAACCAGGTTTGTTTTCTATGCTTGTAATGCTGTATAGATATACATTGTTCAGAAAATAAACAAACTGTAGTGGTTGTGGGAATTGAAATAATAATAACCCATTTATAACTGCCCAATAACTCTGATAAAAAAAAATGATAAAATGATACATCTCTTACCTGAACAAAGTGTGTGCAGGAATGGTTCTATGTTTGCATGCAAATACATCAACACTTTGATAAACAAAGAAACTAATCATGCAAACTGAAATAAATACTGCTGCAAAAGAAGAATAATGGTTTGTGATAATGCATCTCTATGGAGATGTCTGTGTGCAGTGCGAACCGACTATTATTACTCAGCATGAGGTAGTTTGCAGTAAAATGAAAACAGCTTATTGTTGCTGTTCTAGGACAATACCCAACAATAAGAACCTGAGCTGAATAGAACCTTTGAAGAGTTAAAATAATTGAAATAACAAATTGAAGTAAGGATAATGCACAACAAATTATTTATTACAGACTCTGCTGCTCTCCAGGTTTTTGTTTTTTTTTGATAATTTAATCCAAAGTTGCTGTTCTGTTCTGTGTGTACACAGGACTTTTTCTTCATATTACCACCCGACTCTCCAAAAACATGCAGCCAGACTGGAAAATCTGCTCATTAACTCCATTGTTTGCATTAACTTTTTGTTTAGGTGTAACTTCTCTTATCGTTTGCAGTGAGGGATGGATAGAGCTGTAAATATTTAACTCAAGCCGAAATGCTGCTGGTTAAATTTTACTCAGGTCAGAGTATGTGTGCAGGAAATAAAGCAGAACAAGTGTTGAAAAGAAACTGGTGAGTGTGCCTCCTGTCTTTAGGCACTGGGTGGAGACAAGAATCCATCAACCAGCAGCCAGGATGTGCATTAAGATTTTCAAGGTGCAGCTTTTTTTTCTTTTAAAGAAAAGATCTTGCCAGAGCCAATATTACAGAGTGACAGGAACAATAATTTGAAATGGTGTGATGAAGCTACAACTACTTCATGCTCTGTCCCACATTCTGCAGCAGCAAAACATTGATGAATGCATCACTGCCATCTAGTGACAGGTGACTGTAATGACTCTGAGGACATCCACAAGTGACTATTACCTTTTTATCAGTGGATATAGTGCACGAAACATCCACAAAGCCTGACATACTGACCTTAGAAAAACTCTGACACAGTAAAAGTACTACACGATTAATACATCTGACAACAAAAAGCCCATTGCAGTTTGTTGAGTATTTCCAGAAACCAGGTGGCATTTCAAAAATATCGAATCACATTACTGAT
>OOFC01004937.1:2586-21501 GCA_900323345.1 Pseudochromis fuscus
ACACACACACACACACACACACACACACACACACAGCAGGCACCAGTGCAAACTGAACCCAATGAACTCCGTGTGTTTTTTTCCTATAACGCCTATAGCACCAACCTAACTGGATCAACAGCATGTACATAGAAACATACAACGGAGCTGGCGGCCATTTATGTTTCTGCGTCTGTGCTGAGTCTGAGAAGAAATCACTTGTATTAGCCAACCTGATTGACCTATTTTAATGTATATGCTCTTATACTTTCTCAGATAGGATACGGGTTTTTTTTGCCATTTGGAAAGACGTTTTTTTTCAATATTGGATAACAGCCGGTCTTTCCATAACCTTGGTGAAGATCCACTTCTTGCTCCGCCTCAGAGCTATAAACACCACAATAAACCTTGTTTCTTTTATGATTATTTTTTGTCTGTTTTGCAGTTTTATTTTTGTGTATTTGTTCAGTAAAAGCTTTGACCAGTGTTGTCCCAAAAAGCTGTATTGTTCAAATGAATTACTATTGCATTTATTTATGTCTTGTTGAATCTCCTAGAATACAATTCTGCAAAAACATGGGAAGAAATTATTTTTCATCCTCAATAATCATATCTAAGAAATATATTCAGTAACTTAGTAGGCACAAAATGTTGATTAAGAGTGTCCTGAACAGCTTATATTATCATGTAATAAATTTGCATCATATAAAAAAATGAACCCACAATCATGTTTAAAATGAGTAATTAACAATATGACGCACAACAAGTCAGATATGTGTTGTTGATGGAGGTTAAGCTTTAGTTAACCCTTTTGTTTGTTTGATTTGAAGAAGCAACTGTACAAAGTTTCGGAGAATATAGTCAGTATATTAATGAGGCTATTTCAGATGTAAGATAATATTAGAATAGAATAGAATAGAATAGAATAGAATAGAATAGAAGGCGTTTATGGCAGTGAATGGGTTACAGATGACAGATTAACAATAGAAACGGATCATTTACACAGCATGCACACCTACTAATCGAATGTGCAACTTGTTAAAGCTTTAAAACATTTTATTTGTCACTTTTTACCTACTCAGACTCTTTATTTGTCCCTTTTAAGATATTTTAAAATATACATTACAGAAAGAAATCAAAAGGTCAATATTCAATAAGTAATACAGAACCCTCAGAATAAACAGCAGTCAATAAATAAATAATTACATTTTAAATGACGGGGTGGGCGTTGATGGGAAAGGCAGACGACCCCTTTTTCAGTAAGACTACTTTTCCCAGAAGCCTTCCAAATCCCGGCATGCGTGGCGCGCGGTGACGTCACATACGCTAAGTAACGTAGTCGACGCACGTAATTTTCATTCAGGCAGCATTTGAATAAGGAAGATGGCGGCTGCAGCAGTGGTTGAGTTTCAGAGAGCTCAGTCTCTCATTAGCACGGACCGCAACGCCTCTATCGACATTCTCCATTCAATAGGTGGGTGCTCGGCCTCCGCTTTGAGATGGACATTGTCCTCCTGTCCGTTGTGTTTAGGTATTTATCTGTCGGTGGTAGCCGGTGGGGTTAGCTTGCTAGCCGGCGGTGTGCCGTGCTGACTCACTGTTGAACGGCGGCTAACGGTAACTGCTAGCTAGTGGATGTTAGCTTGTTAGCTGCTTCGCTAACTTAAGGCCCGAGCGTGAAATGTGTCAGATAATAGTTGTTGTGATTTTTATAGTGTAGTTTGGACTTGCTGTGATGTTAATATCTACCACAGTTTTCATTAGCTCCCCTCAAGACTGTCACGGTAGCATGGTTATTGTTGTGGTTAACGTCATTAGCCTGTTGTCAGTGAAAAAGCAGCTTCCTGTTTAAAAGCCACCACTAGTGTGTTATTGATTACATATTTGAGTTATTGGTTGTGCGTTTATAGTTCTGAAATCACACGAGCAAGTATAAATTCACTACTAATGTTATATAATGTAAACATGTCCTCAAATTGCCTTGTCACACCAGTGCACCACACCACTGGCTGTCAGCTTGTCCTTCTCCTCTGTTTACCCCTCAAGTATTGATCTTTCGACAAATATCAATATTGTTACGTTTTCCAGTTGCGCTGAAGTGATTAATTGATTAGTCTGTTGATTTTCCATCGAAATACTTTTTATTAATCATCATGGGGCCAAACTTCACTGGCTGTAACCTGACACACGTCCCTATTAGCTGCTATCCTGTTTTAAGTCTTTGTAAATTCAGTGCTTTGGGCGTTTGGACAGCTGGTGGTCATAAGAGTAAAGTCATAGTTTCAGAATCTCAAAAGTTAGAGTTACAACTGTCATTTGTAGTAATAATTAAAGGTGTATTTCTATGGTTCTTATATATCATTTAAGAATTTGCAGATTACAAGCTGGTGGGATTTATAATATGTGTTTTTAACTTGTTGCCATTTTAATAGTGAGAAGAGATGTTCAAGAGAACGATGAGGAAGCTGTCAGGGTTAAAGAACAGAGCATCCTGGAGCTGGGGACACTCCTGGCCAAGACAGGACAAGCAGCAGGTAATGTTTAAAATCATATGTCTTCTGTTTCCTTTTTGTTAATCTAATGGAGCTTGCTCTTTTTGGATGATGATATATATTCATGATGTGCTCTAATTCTCCAGAACTCGGAGGGCTGCTGAAATTTGTGAGGCCTTTCCTGATTTCCATCAGCAAGGCCAAGGCAGCCCGGCTTGTCCGCTCTCTGCTCGACCTCTTCCTTGACATGGAGGCTGCCACAGGGCAGGAGGTTGAGCTGTGTCTTGAATGCATTGAGTGGGCCAAGGCCGAGAAGAGGACCTTCCTACGACAGGCCCTAGAGGTGAGGAGGTCTAGAAGTCAGATAGAATAAAGTGTGCAAGCCCACTAACTTGAACTTTATTCACATCATGTGTATGATCAGTGAATTGTTTTTGTAAAAAGCCCCACACAAGCAGAGATTGACAAACTTTCAAAGGTGATTGCAACAGTCTATCGTGCAGTAATTGCTCCATCAGAGGATAATGTGGATAATCGCATGTAAGCTGATGTATTTGTCCCCTGACCCAACCCAGACTTAATGCTGACATACAGTACAGTTTATGATTAATAATAGTGAAAACAATCCCAAACATAAATAGCAGCTGTGGGAGGGATCAAATTTAACATGTTGTGACTCACAGAGTGGGAGACGCTGTGCTTTCAGACGGATAAATGAGCAGTTTGTTGTCAGCAGATATCGAGTGATGCTACTGTGGCATTACTCTGGGTGACAGCCAAATAAAAACAAGAAACTCCATAAATGCCACGAATCAAATTTGTAAACTTTCCCTGAAGAATGTGACAAGATGAGGCGCGAATACACTACACACACTGCCCTCTGTGATGATGTAACTCTGCTTTAGCATCCAAACTGGGCTTCCTAGCTAAATGATTTCTTGCAGTTTCACACTTGCAGCCAGGAATATCTGAGGCTTTTTGGCTGGATGACAAAACACAGCATTAACAAGGTTTTGTATTAGTACTCTGTGTAAAGTGTGGAGGAAAACTATCTGATGAAACAGCAGCACAGTGTGTGAGGGGATGCTGAGTAAAGGGATGCAGGGGGGGTAGGGGTAAAAATAGACATGTCAGGGAAATGCAGCGCGCTGTATGACCTGACACTGTTATTGTGTGGCATCATTAAACAATTACATCAGTTGCCTCAGCAGAAAATAATGCAATGCAGCTTTAAGACGCTGCTTTTTAAGCCAAATCATTGTCACTCATGCATTAGTGTTAAGTCCCACTGATTGAGAACAGTTGGTTTATTTCCCTTTGCTGCCAATTTCTGTTCAAAGTTTCATTTGGAGACTGAATGAGGTTCATAATGAGGAATATTTTTCTGAGAAATGTGTGAGGACAGCACAGGAATTTGTTGCTGTTTGTCATCAACTGTTCTGCTATGATTGACAGTTTGAATGATCACTTAATGTCATCATATTGTAAATAATATAGATTTACTCTTCAGGTCATGTATTGATTACATTACCACAACATTTCTTCAATTAAACATTTTGACTTCTATTAAATAATCTAGAGGAGACATCTGTTGGTAGAAATGATCATGTGGGAGGGGTCTATAGGTTTCAGAAATATCCTGCATCCCAGCTGATGATGAAAACTCTGATTTTTGTTACAGTTATTGAAAGTTTAGTGATGAGTTCAGCACATGATATTCTGAAAACTGAGGTTGCTGTTTTTGTGTTTGTTGTAACTGACATCCCAGTAGTTACTTGTTGCATCTCTTGAACACAGCAGTAGTTTTGGCACAGCTGCTCTCTGCTTGTCTAACAACTCTCTCTCCTTTCAGGCACGACTGATCTCTCTCTATTTCGACACCAAAAGATACCAGGAGGCCTTGGCTCTTGGTGAGTGTTTAGAGACTCGAGGGTGTTTTTTTTTGTTTAGGTAAATGAGAACATCCATCTTCCTCCATCAGAGACTTTACAAAGCAAAGCATTGCTGTTGGCTGTGATTTATTTATGTAACACAAATACCACTTTTTTTTTTTTTTATCCACTAAGATATTTGACAGGATATCTTGCAGTAGGATTTGACTGAGGAAGCTTAAGAAGAAGGATTTAAAAGAGGAGAATGAATCGTGCATGTCTCAGCTGTTTCACTGGGTTGTATAAAGTGAATGTGCGTGATGTTAACTCGAGTTCATTCTCTCTTCCCTCAGGCTCCCAGTTGCTCCAGGAGCTGAAAAAGATGGATGACAAAGCTCTTCTGGTGGAGGTGCAGCTGCTCGAAAGCAAGACGTACCACGCTCTCAGTAACCTGCCCAAGGCCCGTGCAGCGCTCACTTCAGCCAGAACCACCGCCAACGCCATTTACTGTCCTCCAAAGCTCCAGGCAGCACTGGACATGCAGTCAGGTCAGATGACTTCCACACTTTTACACAAACTAAAGGGGTTCTGTCTGTGTGATTGAACAAGTAGGAGACATAATGACTTAAATGTAGTCATCCAGAGGGATTCAGGTGTTTGTCTTTAATACTTGGGGATGTTTGACTGGCCTCTGGTCCAAATTATTATTAAAGCCCAGTGAGAAAACTGGGATTCATTTTATTTGGTGAGAGATGTTGGGATTTTTTCTTCCATGTTCATCAGGATTTTAAGTTTGTAAGTTTTGCACAAGAGTTTTGAACAGGTGGCTCCTACAAGTCTCTGTAGATCACATGTCTTAGAGTAGTTACCAAGTTAAGTAAAAGGACCTCTCCCCTGTCAGTCATTTCTATACTTAAAACAGAGGTATCTCCTTAAGTATTTCAAATATGTAACTGATGGAGTGTGAAAGGCTGAAGGGACTGTCCCTAACTTTGTCTGATGTGAACATCTCAGCCTGGATCCTTTTATTAAATGTATGTTAAGTACCAATGAGACAATTCTAAGCCTTCATCTCTCTCAACCCTCATTATGGGAACAGTCCTGTTCACACTTAGACTAATGAGGAAACTATTCACTCTGCAGCTTTCCCTAAAAAACTGTATCTCTGTCTCAAGATCATTCACCCATGTCCACAATGTGCAAAATCAATCCTCAATAAATCCACCAGGTATAGAGTCTTGCGTAATTATAACATCTTGAATCATTGTGGTCACATGATCCAGTTTCCATTGTCTCTTTCTGATGTCACCACCAGGAGGCACCAGAGAAGTCTGAAATTCCTGTGTCCCATTATAGTAATATAGTAACTTTTGATGACGTGTGACAGTGTTGCAGAGGAAACAGATTTCTGGTGGTGTAGAGTAATGAATATTTGTGGTCATGTGATATATAGATGAATGTTTTATCCTAATAAATTAGAAGTTAATGAACTGTGTTTCTCAGTAGTTGCTGGGCAGATTTCTGTTTGACGTGTTTTTCTGTGACTCAGCTGATTTGATAAGTATCTCAAAATGTTGACTCATTCAAAGGAGGAAGAGCAGCGAGGCCTGACGGTGTTTATTCACCACACAGTGTGAACTGGGTTGGACACGGCTCATTGCTAATGCTTCTGTACATCCCAACATTACAGTGGTGTGGTGATGTCATGGTAACACCCACAGGAAGTCAGCGCTCGGTGGTTTTAATGTTTAATATCTAAATCCTGCAGCTTCAGTGTTCAGCCTCAGCTCTGCAACTTCCTGTTGACCCTTCACGATCCAAGGTGACCAGCGAGGTGTTTGTTTTAGGTGCTCATGCTCACCCTGGTGTTGTGTTGATGTGTGTTGCAGGGATCATCCACGCAGCAGAGGAGAAGGACTGGAAGACGGCCTACTCCTACTTCTTCGAGGCCTTCGAGGGTTACGACTCCATCGACAGTCCCAGAGCCATCACAGCACTCAAATACATGCTCCTGTGCAAAATTGTACTCAACTCGTGAGTAGCGCTTCACATAACATTCAAACAGCACCTGACGCCCATGTTGTTACTTTGGATCGTGATCATCACTGAATTTACTTCCTGTTTCAGACCAGAGGAGGTACAAGCCCTGATCAGTGGTAAACTGGCCCTGCGGTATGCCGGCCGACAGGTAAGTACCAGTCATTCTGTAGCAAGATTAAACATGAAGGTGGACACTAAACTGAATGAATTACAAAAATCCTTTCCCACTTACTCCCTCAGAGGTTGCACAGTTTAAATCAAATAATTAAAAAATCCACCTTATCTGTGTATTCACCAAGTTTTGCTGTACCCGTTGGAACCTTTTGATATAAGTGTTTTTCTGCAGAATGATACTAAATTATGCTTTTTGTCTTTATCTTTTTAGACAGATGCACTGAAATGTGTCGCCCAGGCCAGCAAGAACAGATCATTAGCAGACTTTGAAAAGGTAACAATCCTTTCAGATCCACTCAGTGCTATGACTGATCTTCTCTTCAGGTGATGTCTTTGTAGCGAGCCTCCACGCTCATTGCCTCATTTAAACTCTGAGTTGTGTGTCCCTCAGGCCCTCACAGAGTACAGAGCAGAACTGAGGGATGATCCCATTATCAACACTCACCTGGCCAAGCTGTACGACAACCTGCTGGAACAGAACCTCATCCGAGTCATTGAACCATTTTCCAGAGTACAGGTATGCACCCTCTCAGAACAGCTTTGTACCGGGGACTTGGACCTGGAGCATGAGACCGTTTAAAACCTGCAGCACTTATGGAAATATGTAAATCTCAACTTGTCCATGAGCATATCACTGACTTTGAAAGAGTTTTCTCTCAACCTTTATTGCGTTTTCAAAATTAATTTAATATTGATTTTAATCCAACAATTTTTTTCTGGTGTTCTTCCCATACTGATATTTACTGCTGTTTTTGTTCCTCATCATTTTAAGACCTGTGTTGAGTTTGACTCTCCTCCTCCTTTCAGATAGAACACATATCAGGTTTAATCAAACTATCAAAGGTGAGTATCACCACATGTATCTACATTTTTCAAGATTTCAAGTCATCTATATCTCGAAATGCTTTTTTTATTCATTCCTATTTTCCTTTTTTTTTTTTTTTTTTTTAGGGCGATGTTGAGAGGAAATTATCACAGATGATTCTGGACAAAAAGTTTCACGGTACTTGAAAACAAATATCAGACGTATGCACCTGACAGGCAGTAGCACAGTCCTCAGTTTGCTGTAATGTGTCTTTATCTTGTAGGAATCCTCGACCAAGGTGAAGGCGTCTTGATCATATTCGAGGAGCCCCCGGTGGACAAAACGTACGAAGCCGCCTTGGAAACAATTCAGAACATGAGCAAAGTCGTGGACTCACTTTACAACAAAGCCAAGAAGCTGACATAGGTGAGAGCTCCTCAGTAACTGAAGGAAACACTGATTCATCCTGCTCCTTGTCCTCTGTTAATGTTGGTTCTCCTCCGTCCTCAGAGCAGGTTGCCACGGCAGTGAGATGGAGGAACTGTGTGTGTTTGACCAGCGTGTGTAACATTTTAAGACGGGGACGAGGGAGAGCGACAACAAGTCCCACAAACTGCAACAAACAGGATTCCCCCATCAAACTCCCCCCCCCTCCTCCTCATCCTCCTCTTCCTCTTCCCCACCTCCAATGGACAATTTCATCACTTCTCTCGTTTGTTTATTTTCCCTCTTTGATTTTGATATCTTCTTCAGGATTCTGTATAACACTCAGCGGCCAAATCAGGCCATCAGGGAATATTGTACAACCACAATAAAAAAAAAAAAACAGATGAAAAGGTTTAAGAATAACATATATGTTTATATCTGCTGTAAGGTTGGGCGTACCGAGCCTTAAGCTGACTCCACTGCAACCTCACAGGTGCAACATTGACCTCTGTGGCCTCCGGCTCTGCTGCCACATGCAGAAACGAGGCTTTCTCCTCCTCCTCCTCCTACTCCTCCTCTTCATCCATATCTTTCAGAAGCACACTGCTCAGTTTTTGGAAGGTCGGGATTACTCCTTGGGAAACAGAATTTTGGTCCAAGAGCTCCCTCTAGCTCTTATTTTTCTCCCCACTTCACCATATCAATGCCAACAGTTGAGTTCCCACTGTATTTCAGATATGTATTAAACTCACTTTTATTTGTTTTTGGTTTTTGTGTTTTTGTTTAAAACAAACAAAAAAAAAGAAAATCAGATGGTTGCCACATGTCTGCCCCTCCTGCTTATCTACGTTCATAGAACAGACAGGATGCCATTTCACCACTAGTGCCACTTTTTCGGCGCTTCTGTTTGCCTCAGCGTTTTGGGTGCAATATGAGATCGCAGGGTCGAGGTGGAGATGTAATTATTGCCTCTGAGCGTCTGTGAGTTATCCTGAGTGAACAATTCTCCATTGTTAGTTCCTAGCACTAGTGTGGAATGCTAGTAACCAAACAATTTGTATGGTTTTGATTTGGTTTTGATTATGTTTTCCCTTTTTTTTTGGTTTTCTTTTTCTCTTACAAAGACATTTTCAAAAATAAATATTTTGTATTTTAAGGACTTTGTCTTGTCTCTTACAGAAGTGTATCCCAAGCTGTGGTATTTAACAGTGAGAGGAGTAGTTCACTGGGTTTTATGTTGAGAAAGTATGTCTGAATGCTTTTAAGAATGATAGTGTGAACATGAGTTAAGAGGCTGAGTCAAAAGGAAAAGTGTCAGGTAGTTAAAAATAATTCTTACATTTAGCTCACAGAAACACAGGCGTTAATACTTGACATCGAAGAGTTCACCCAGGAGTATGTTCCTCCAAACTGCCTTTACTAATTTTAGGTAACTTCATACCAAAAGGCATTAATTAAAAGTTAATTAAAAGTGAAGAACCAAAGTTGCTAACCAGAATTATTATATTTTCCCATATAAAACCGAGTTTCTTAGTTCTACCTTATTATCTAAGACAGAATTGAGCAGTACATTTAAATATTTTTAAATTAAAGTAATTCATGAAGCAGATTGAGTATACATTTTAAATATATGAATTATTACATTTACATAAGTATTAAACAATTTCCAAAGATAGGAGATGGTTTTAAAATGGTACCATTCTACAGAAAGTTATACAAAGCTATATAAACAATCCAAAAATAAGTGTTTTTTTCCCCAAAACTTTATTTCTGTCTTAAATTTACATTGTAATACATACAACACATGAACACTGGCATGGGGAAATGTTCAACAATTGTGTAAAATATACAAAGATGTTTTTTGATACACATTTTTTAATAATTAATAACTATTAATTAATAAACTATTAATCACACCTGGGGAAATTAGTTTGAACAACTTGCATAAAAACACATAGAGACATAAGTACATCCAATCAAAATCGGTAAATAAAAGTGGAATAAAATGCCAAAAGAATATAGTGGAATCAAGGATCAATAAATACAATAAATAAATAAAGTGAAGGGGTTCCTAATGTCACTGTATGTTCTATATATATAAAAAAAAATGTCTTTGGATAAACTGGAGAAATCAGGCTTTATGAATGTGACATTCACCTAAGAGGTATCCAAAAAATCCAGTGTAGCCTCATTCTCTCATTTCCTGGTACGTATGCGTGCGTGATGAGGTCACGTTACGCACAGAGATCCCGCCTCCCGTACGTCACTTTCTACAGTTAGTGCTGTCAGCGGAACTGTTCTGCTGAATTGCACTTGAACAGCGGTAAAACATAAAATAAAAACCTACCTTTATACAAAGATGACCGACCGGGTAAGTTAATTTGATGCTAATTTTGCAATGTGAACACACGTACACTATAAAGACTAAACACTCAACCCAACTCGTACTAGAGGCTCTTTTTTGTACACGTAAAGTGAGCCAGCGCGGCGTTAGCCTGTGTGGCAGAATCACTTGTATTTCAAAACTTTAGCCCGGAAGACCAATGGAGGAGGATCGTATGACCACTGACGGTTGCTAGCATGTTTACCACAGGAGCTGTCTCTGAAACAAACAGTGTTTTTAGACGCTGCTGAAGCCAGAATGGATAAATTGTTCTGTCATTAGTGTTATTGAGTTCGATATAAAAAATGACGCTAAGGACTGTAAACACAGCTCCGGCTTTTCAATGCTAAATCAATGGTGTGTTTTAAGTGAAATAAGGGAAGTGTGAACAGTATTGAATGAGTGAAAGGGAATCAAAAAGAGCAGTCAGATAAAGTAAACGCTAACCTTTTGTTTTACTAATGGTTTTGAAGCAGCTGCGATGTAAACAAACCACCTCAGTGTTGGTGTGTGTACTGTTACTAGCTAATAATACAATTTAGCCTCATGCACAACACCCTGTCTTCATCAATAATGCTTCAACTGATTGTTGTTAGTGTACGTGACGCTATTTAATATATTAAAATGAACAATATTCAGTTGGAGATCACATGATGCTGACTGGGATTGACTTGTCTTCAACTATTGAAACCAATAGTCGCCTAATCGGATTATCAATCACATCTTATTTAGTTGTCAGCTTTTAAATTTACCCTGAGGTTGTTAGAATTATGTGCTAATTAATAATGAAGACAGAAAAGATGGATACTTCATTCAAAAATAGATCTTTTAATCAACTTTACTGCTGATATCAACGACTGCTGGTACAGAAAGTCAATAAAAATGTCCCATTTCTTCTCCAAGGACAGACACACAGTTCTGTAATATAAATATTAATATGGATTTTTTTTTCTCAACAAAGGCAGGCAAGTAATCAATTTCTTTACTGTATTTATCATTTGCCACTAATACATTGTGTACTTGCTGCTTCATGCTATTGTGCAACTCTGAGCAGAGATAGGAAGGAAGCAGGATGCCTCACTCCTTTGGAAAACATGTCTGGTGACAGTAGTCAACAGTTGAATCTGTTTGCATGACGATGTGCTCCCTGAGTTGGAAGCTTTGGAAACAAAGATGGAGAAACCAGGTTGAGATGGTTTGGACATGTGCAAAAGAGGGACAGTCAAAAGGATGCTGGAGATGGACACTGAGGGAGATCAAAGAGGAGGTTTGTGGTTGCAGGAAGAGAGGATACGCAGCTAGTTGGTGTGATGGGAGAGGATGTGGAGGGATGGAGGAGGATGATTTATTGTGATGACCTCTGAAATGGAGCAGCTGAAAGGAAAAGATGATTTTTAATGGTGACATCATCGCACAAACGAGTAGATGGAACCTGGATACATGCATAGGTCGACAGATTGTAATATTGAGGCATATTTGACCATTTATGGAAAAAGTTGTGAGTGTTTTGGTGTGAGCCCATATGAATCATTTGTTTATGTCATAATCTTTCTTCCAAACTTTATTTTGACCATTTTCTATTTCTTTAATAGTTGTAAGAGTAGATATTTATCAATAATGGCACAATCATCACTGGGTTTTTTTAAGTTTTTTTGCACGAGATGGAGCTGGGAAATATTTCTACAAGTCAACAATAGTCATAACTGGGCTTTGAGTTACTACATTTCTGTCAAACAAGGTCAAAAATAAGCAGCATTTCATTCATTTTAAGGATGTAAAGAGGACATGTTGAACTACTGAGGCCTATTAAGACTTTTTTTAACACTTCCTGCCCTTATTTTTTAAAGAGATTACATAAAATAAATATAAAACAAGATTTCATCAGCCATCATGGGAGTTTCAACAAAGCTGAACATGATAATCTTCCTGATGGAAACATTTATCTCAGGATTAGACAGAAACCGAGGTTCGTTAGGCTTCATAAACGTGTATTTTTAGACCAGTATAATGAGAGTTTCCCAGATCATGTGGTCTCTTAACCCTCACCCATATGATCAGTGAGGCTCATTTACACATTATATTTGAGCTGATTACATGTGAACAATGTGAGGAATGCTCTGAAAACCATCGGAAAGACTTTGCTTGTTAGATGTTAGCTTAAAGGCTCAACCATGAATAAGATTATTAAGTTAATGTTCATTTTATTGCCATTCAAATGATTACACAATGCACCTCCAAGGGAATATATTTTCTCTTAGGATTGCTTTGCACAGCAGTTCAACACTAATTTGGTGACGTCTAGATTTCTATATCTTGCTGAACGACTGCATGTTTCCTCGTTTGTCGTCCACATTCTTACATGAGGCCATATTATCTATACAATCTGTTTACTGTGAAACGCAGTAATCTGAGATAATCAGGACTTCTGGGAGGCACAAGTTGGCCTCGCTGCTGAAATGCTTGAAGGAGACTCAGACTGATGGTTCCTGAGATGTAGGTCAGCAGTTAATTCTCTGCTGGTTTGCTGCTTGTTTGATCTGTGAAATTGGAGCAGCAGGTTCATATTTGCCCCTTTTTCTTAGAAAGACCAAACCACACAAGGCTTTTCTTTTTCTTTTTGAAAGTTTGGTTTGGCAGCATCCTCACAAGTTCTCCTCATTGATTAGTGTTAAACTCAATCCTCGGAGGGTGAGACGCTCTGTCCCATGTATGTGATTGGGATTTCTGTTCGTGCATGACAACCATACTACATCTGTTTAATACTAATGAATGGCTGCACGGTTTGATTTTAGTTTTATGGTGCCTGCATTTGAACCCTGCAGGGAAAAGGATGATTTCTGCTAACTGGAGGTTTAGTGTTGCTCTTCATGCCGGTGCAGAGTACAACTGTATGTGCATCTATACATACGGACTGTAAACTCTGTGAAATATTATCCATAACAGTCCACACGTATGGCTTTTACAGTGCATCAGCAGATCATGTTCTACCTGGAAATATTCATAACACATTTTGCTGGATTTTAGTCCAGAATGGGAATTACACTACTGAGCTGAATTTCACTTGGCAGCTACATCGAGGCAAATCAACAAGAGAGAGGTCACCCATTGTCTTGGATTTTGAATGTCTCCATGTTTTGGGAGCCAGAAGTGACCATATTTGGATATAAAGAGGAGTGAGGAGGCGGGTCTGACCTTTGAACCCGAGGACACTGTCCAATGTTGGATGAGTCTGGAGTTCACCAGTGAATGAACCTCCTGTAAATCACTGGAGACCAGAGCTGTCAATCAAACTAACCCCACCCTTAAATCTTCCTCCTTTGAAGCCTAATATGTATTTAATGATGAAATGATTTTCAGATGGACACCACATCACTGACAGGAAGAGCTGAGTTTAGCCAATGACATCAGAAAGTCTTATTTCAGGATTGAAAATGAGGATTTTTGAATGGAAGTCAATTGGAATCAGAGGTTTTTGGAGACATCTAGTTGCCATTGGTGGTATTTTATTTTTGTGGTGGTTACTTTCATATTTCTACATGGTCTAGGGGCAAAATTCACTTTGTAGTTGTTATTTCTCTTGCAAAATGTACGACAATAATGTTAATATCTTAATGTTTTGGACAAGAAGACACAAATAAACAAATGTGAAAGTATCATTTCTTAGTTTATTTATAGAAACTGTTTCCTCAGTGGAGTCACCGTCGATTTCTCTGTGTCCTCTTCAGACTATGCAGGCGGCTCGCTGCCCCACAGACGAACTGTCGCTGACCAACTGTGCTGTCATCAATGAGAAGGAGCAGCACCTCGACGAGTGAGTGGGATCACCTCGCTACACACTGTGTGTTTCAGCAGCACGACCATAACCTGCAGAGTGGGGAGGTGTTGCTGCTTTCTGCTCACTGCCTTCTGATGATCACTCTCATTGCATTGCAGCCATGTGATTGTGCGCAACTCAACCCACAAGTACGTGTTCACCTTGAAGAAGCATCCCGGTGTGAACATTAATGCGATCGGCTTCAGCCTGCCGCAGGTACCTCCCACCACCACCACCACAACCGTCACTACTTTGGTTGTTGTGTCGTCAGAAATACCTGAAAATAATTATTCATATTTGTTGAAGAGTTTCTCTGTCAGAAATGTACCACACCACTTACATAAGCTTGTTATATCTCTGATGCTCTGATGTGTAAACTGTGGGTGTCTGTGGGGTGTCTCTTTTGCATGGACCTCTTTGTTTTGTCTCAATCTGTCTGTCACTGCTTTTTTCCTCTCTTACCTTTGCCCTGTCTCTGCCTGCTCTTCCTCCGTCTATAAACTTGGCAGCCACAACCGCACACAGGTACTACTGTAACCTCCTCAGGTCGGTCTTATTTTACCACCAAGGACGTACAAATCACAGATATTAACTGATCGGCTCATTTCTGAATCTTAAACTCGACGATGTGTTTCGGTGTAAAGAAGTGATGTGAAATAAGACCTTGCACAGAGGAGCGTTGCACTGTGAAATGTGTCGTCTTGAAAGTTGTCTTCTGGCCTCTGGTGTAGCTGTGTGGAAGATGTCATTGAATTTTAATCCAAATGAGAAGACGTGGATCTGAGTCTCCTTCTCTTTACAGAGAAAATGGGCGGGACTATCAATTGGACAGGAAGTCCAAGGTGAGAGATTTATACTTCTCAATGCATTTCTACAGAGAGCTTCTTGGCCACTAGGGGGCAACAGCACACAAAAACCTGCAAAACCTCTTCACCATCTACACTTGTATTTATGCAGTTTTGTGCAGTTTGGGTCAATATTTTGGAGCTTTTACTGCATCATGTAAAGAAATAAACTCTTGTCTCTTGGCTGCATATTTAAACTTGCTCTGCTTTAACTGGTAACATTAGAAATCTGTACAAGTACATTACATTTAATGCTGAGTAAATACTTTACATATATTCTTGCAAAAGCTGCATTTAGTGTACGGCAGGAAAACCAACTTCTTTGATACTTTTCCACAGCTCAGACTTACACATATCTGTTAATACAACTTAATCTTTATTTTTTTAATTTCCCAGAAGAAATGAGTTTTGCACATGTGCATTGACACAGACGACAGGTTGCAGCAGTGACAGTGAACAGTGAACAACTCGAACACAAGCAGTGGCAGATGATGCTAAAAATAGAAAAATTACAGTGACAAATAAAGATGCATCACTGCTTGAACTAGTAATTAATTCACATGACAAGTTTTGGGTTTGTGGTTGCTATTGGCAACAGGTAAGAAGTGTATTTCATCATGTAATCTACAGGCTGCACAGACCAGAAACATAAACTCCTCCAGCATCAGACTGTGAAGGATTCATATAACGTACATGTGACAGGGGTTCACAAAACATGTCTGTGATGGTGTCATCGTGCAGGCTGGGGGTTAGAGGGCAGAGCTTATTATCCAGGTGTCAGGACGAGGTGGAGGGAGCGAGATTTATCCAGCAGATGGAGAGACAGTGTGACAAAGTGTGAGCGGCGTGGCTGCACATCTGTCTGAACAGCTGGCCAGCATCCAGGGAGGAGACAGGAGGAGGACCGGGCTTTGATCAATATTTCACTCCCTTGGGCCAAAGTGATGCCCAAAATGATGAGTGTATTATAATATTGTCACGTCTGGAGTGAAAAGGAGGAATGTAATCTACTGTCACACCACCTTAAAATCATTTTCATGTGTCTCCTGATCAACACAATCTTGACATCAGCCAGATCCAGTATCTTACTCCATAATGAACCAGTAGCAGCAGCTGGAAACCATTCAGACCAGTTGAACAGGAGAAGTCTGCCACTCATCATATCTAACTGGAGCTGCCTGCTGCTGTGTTTTAGATTCTCACATTAAAATGTCAAAGTTAGATTGAACAGTCTGCTAACGAGACACTCTCCACAGGTACTGATGAGTCCAGACCTGCTGTTTAGTTGCTGTTTCACTGCTCACATTCACACTGGAGATCTGAGTTATTACAGTGCATTCAAACAAGGAGCTGCAGAGTATTGCAAAGCTCAGTCTAGTTACTTAGAGTTAGGATGTTAGAATTGATTGAAATGGTAGCAGGTTATTGGGAGAGTGAATGATCCCTCTGATGATGCAGTAAAAAAACATCAAAGACAAATCAAATGATGGAGTAATCTTACAAATGTCTAAGGCTAAAACAAAACCAGTGATGACTTCATATAAAAGAAAATTATCTATCAGCTAAAGATGTAAAAAAATAAAAGGGAATTTATCAGAAGCAATGACTCCAAACAAGTTCATGTTGTGGTGCTGTGATGTTCAGTGGCTCCTATACAGCAAAAAAAAAATAAATAAAAAATCACTTTTCATTGTAGTTCTGCACCAAACAGAAGAAAACCCAGTGAGATTCAGCACATGTACGAGGAGCTGTGAGAATTTAGTCCCATGAGAAGTGATCCATCTCAGTTTGTCTACAATATAAAACTTTCCTCTTTTGTTTCTGCCTCGTTGTCATAGTAACAAACTACAAGTTTGACAAGTCCAAACAGTGCATCAGCACCATGACGATGGAAGTCGACTTCCTGCAGAAGAAGAGCGTCGACAGCAACCCCTACGACTCCGACAAGATGGCGGCCGAGTTCATCCAGCACTTCAACAACCAGGCCTTCTCCGTCAACCAGCAGGTGCTCTGGGCTTCAAGGGGTTAATGAATGTCTGGATTTTATTCTACAGTGATGATAAAGATCTATTCATACCCACATATTCCTCTGAAATGTCTGACCACGTTTCTTGTTTTCTTGTGACAGTTGGTGTTTAGTTACTGTGATAAGCTGTTCGGTCTGCTGGTCAAAGATATGGAGGCCATGGACCCCAGCATCCTGAAGGGAGGACAAGGTTCTGGGAAGAAACCAAAGGTATCTGGAGAATAAATGATCATGTTATAGCATCATGAATGAACACAATCACACAGTGTCGTTAGGAAGCTTTTTACTTGTGTGTGTGTGTTTATATGAATATATACGGTGACTCCTGTATCAGAGGAAACATGACTGCTCATCACACTGTGCTCTCATCCAATGATCTTCTCTGTGTGCTTCAGATTGAGATCGGCTTGTTGCTGGGAAACAGTCAGGTGATTTTTGAGAAGTCCGAGACCTCGTCCATGACTCTGGTTGGTGAGTGTGAAGCATCAAAAGTGGAAATGTGTAAAAATACCAGACAAATAGTTGCACTTTATCCACAGGGAGTTAGCTCACTGCCTTAGTTTGTTGTGTGGTCTGAACAGGTGCAGATGTTGATTACATTTATCTGCAGAAACCTCATGTTTGGTACAAAAAGAAAGAGAAAGTTTCTCATTTATCAAGTGATTCTCTGAAAGGCCACAAGGGGGCGCACTCCACACATTTACCACAGGTTGCTTTCCTGTTCACGTTTTGCTGCCAGTACAAAGTTAAAGTTCAACCGGACCCCTGATCACCTGACCAGCAGGTTTTATTTTATTACACAAATGATAAATGTCATTTCTTCAACATTGTGAACTCCTCTCATGTGAAACCACAGATTAAATCTATATTTAGTTTGTTGACTCCACATCCATCCATGATCATTCAGAGAAGAGGAGAAAGTTGCTCTGCTAGTTCAGCCTGTGAGTGAAACCCTCGCTGTGTTTCCAGGGAAATCCAAGACTCGAGAGTCTCGTCAGTCCATCATCAGCCCGGACTGGAACTTTGAGAAGATGGGGATCGGCGGCCTCGACAAGGAGTTTTCTGACATCTTCCGCAGAGCCTTCGCCTCCCGAGTCTTCCCTCCAGACATCGTTGAACAGATGGGTGAGTTCCTCCTTCTCTGTCTCCATCTATCCTGCCATCACTTATTCATCTGTTTGTACCTCCTCCTCCTCCTCCTCCTCCTCCAATTCTCCTGCCGTCTCACTGCAACTCAAAGATGATTTCATGACATTATCTGTGCAGTGAGGAGTTTTTTTTATTTTCACATTTACACTAATGCATTTTAAGACTTTTTTTCCTTTAGTCAATAATTGATTTGTGTAACAGTTTGAGTGGAGTCAGTTTTACACAGTGAAGAAAAATTGTTCAGTTTCAGTGTTGTCAATCAGTTCATCATCCATATATTCCTCCGAGACTTTTTGCAACAATGAATCTATTTCCTTTTAAAATGTCATTTTCATGAAGTGCAGTGAATCATTGTTTCTCCCAGTGTTCATCAGGTTAAAGAGATGAATCACACCTGCTAAATCTAATCACTGTTTTCAGCTTGTGTTTAATCTTCAACTCGACATCACGGCAAACAAAATAATTCCTTTGAAAAATGTAGCATTGCTAGAATCATCAAAGCTCCTGATGAGGGAACAGGCCGAGCAGTGTCCGTCCTGGTGCCCGGAGCGGTGACTAAACCCCTGCGATCCCCTGACAGAAACCTCTGCACACACTCATTAATAAATCTTTGACAGCTGTCAGATTACCAGGATGATTCACTCTCCAAAAAGGACAACAGCTCCTTCTAATGAAAGCCATCAGGTAGTCTCTCTGTGTGACTCACACACACACACACACACACACACACACACACACACACAGACCCTCCCTTCCCACACACACTCACACACATCTGCACACAATCACATCGGTCCTAATCCTCGCTCCTGAGACCTCGGAGTCTTGTAAAAACCTGTTGTGTGGACCTCCGAGCTCGGCACACACACACACACACACACACACACACTTAAAACTCGCAGACTCTCTGT
>OOFC01004940.1:4676-35728 GCA_900323345.1 Pseudochromis fuscus
CATTATTTGGTCCACAATGTGTTTATTGAGAATTCATTGGCTGCTTTTTAAAAAATAGTGAGATTTTGGTGATTTTGACAGCAATACTGGAAAACAAACAAACAAAAAACTAAATACATTTTGATAGTTTCATCCCTATTGAGGCTGATTGATGTACATAAGGCTCAAGCAAATTGTTATATCTTCCAACTAAAGCTGTACATTCATCTTTCCTGTTGATTTTAACACATTTTCCAACTCAGAAAAATCAATTTTTTATCACTACATAATGTACAGCGGTTATATTCATCCCTGTTTTGCTCTGTGACTATTCATCTGCAATAGGGAGATGATAAGCAAACCTACCCACACAAATGACCTTAATTCTAACTCCACATAATTGAACCAGTTCCCTTTGCAAGACTTTAGCTGAGTTATTATCACCAAGTGACTATTGCTGCTTTTAAATACACAGAGCAATTCAGTGAAAAACCAGGATGCCAGTTCATCAAACTGGATCATTTTCCTTTACAGACAACAGCTGGGCAGAAACAACAGTAAACCGAGTGTAGTCACTGCGCCTGGAGCTGAAGCCACTGTGGTTTGTTTGCTCCATTTAGCTTTTTAGTACCGATTAGAAAAGCTGCTTTCACAGAAATTATACACACTGAACAAACATATTCTTACAGTAGTAAATATGTCAGGAGGGCATTTTGCAGGATAACCACAAAAAAACAAGCATCAAACCAAAAACATCCACATTTCAAAAGCCAAGAGAGAGATAAAAAAAAAAGAAAGAAAACTGAGTATGTATGTACAAAGTGTGTATCAATATGCATGAGATTACATGGAGAAAATGGTAGTCATTGGGCATAATCCTGCGGAGGAAGCCCAGCAGCACTTGTGTCCGAGGAAGTTAATCACCTTGGTTAGGTGCAGAAAGGCTGGATTGAATTACGAGAAAGCAGCGTATCTGTGGAGGTAAGCCATGCGTGACATGCCTGCACTCCTTTTAAACATGCAATGCCAGCAGGCGCCTGAGAATTTTAAAATCATTGAAAAGAATCAATTACTGTAAATGCAACAGGGGCAGTCAAGCATGTAACATGTCACATATCTTTGGGGAGTGTAAAGTAGCAGTTGGACTGTCTATTGTGAAATTCTGTAGGGTTGCCAACATTATTCCAACCTAATATCCGCAATACATGGCACATACGCCCCCTCGACGAGAGTGGATACATTTCTAATGCATCTTTCATGAAAGACTAATATCAGTCAACAAAGGGTATCAGATTGGTTATATCAGATACACACGTGGTGATATTTTCAGTTTCATTCAATCAAAGCTGCTAAAACTGTCAATTTATTTCAAAAAAAGAAAAGAAAAAAATATAACAATGCATTTTAGGATACCGTAACAGTAGGTTCAGCAAAGTATAAGAATTTTTCTATATTGTGGGTGGAAGGTTTTTTTATTCATTCATGAATGTCACGCTGTAAAATGTCTTCAAACCAAAGTCTCTGGTGAAAGTAAAGTGAAGCCAGTGGCTTTTGGATTGCTGTCCTCAACTAAGCCTTTCAAAATAACCCCAATATTGCCTAAATATTCTTATTATGTACATCACATAACCTTCTTTGCTTCCAATCATCCCAGAAGCCTTACTTCAGCTTTATACCAGCACTAACATGCCTAATCCCATGTTAAATGGAATAACACATAATAAAAAGAAAAAAAATAAACATCATCCCGTGGTCAAGGCCTAAATCTCTTTTCCATGTCCACCCTGAGTGGACAAGCAATGTTATTTATTGAGAAACAAGGCGGGGACAAGGATCAGAGCTCCTCTTTGAGCACCATCTGAGGACTGAACCACTGTTTTCGCATCATATCCGAGTGTATACAAGCTGTAAACCCGCACTGCTAGGGCCTAGGGCCTTTGTTAACACTTGTATATTGGTCCCTCTCTTGATCAGACATACTCACAAATATTGATCGCTACAAATTTCTGACATTGTCCTCATTGCCAGAACAGCAACCTTGAAAAAATAAGGCCTAATGCAGAAGAGGATTGCCTTGACTAGCTCTGTCTGTGTTGTGGAATGACACCCCTCACCACCACCACCACCACCACCTCCCACCCTCCTCTTCTTCTTTAGTGCCTGTGGATGCTTATGCTGGCTATTCTTGTTTGAGGGGCATTGCTTGATCATTCATTATTAGCTCACGTCTGTCAAACCAAACAATGAATAGACTGCTCAGAATTGATGACTATATAGAAGTGCATATGAGCAAAAAGGCTTTCATTTAGTGCCCTACTCTCCATGTAGGAGGTGACAGCCATGATGGATATGACACTATACACCAGATTTATCTTGGAAATGGAATAATTATGCACTTAATGCATGACTGGTGGTCTGCATTTATACTGATAGCTAACAGGGCAGGCGGCAGGATAAGCAGAGGGGGTTGGACAGTAAAATCCCAAAGGCCTTATAGCCTCCGGCCCCATTGGAAATCTTTAACTACTAGAAAATACATTTTCTTTGGTCAAGGTTAAGATACAAGTCTGCATGTGCCAAGTAACACCCCGACAGTGTCACCTCCACAGGGACGGCCAGCTCATTGCAAGGTGACCTTAGAACAGCTAATGGTGACTAATACCCCTGTAGAGGGAAGCTAAGGGTCATAACACGCCACACCACTTACAGGAGAATGATACAGAAACAGCCAGATAACACTGATCAATACGCCGCATTACACATTCCTCCATCTTTCTTTGTTCCTCTCTACAAGATCAGACATTGAGACACCTAATGTGGAAATAATGTAGATTTCCATCCAATCTCCTGTGAAGGCAGTGCATAAACACCTGGCATGTAAAGGCTCAGTGTTTCACGAGAATGCCTTTCCATTACAACTCCTCACTTTGGCTGCTCTGCTCAGGGAACTGAACAAACAGCTTTACATGCAGCGCTGCCTTTATAATTGAATGTGCATTTCGCAGACATCAAAATGATCTCAGTGTTGCGGTGGAAGTCTCTTCTCTTCATTTTACCTCATCTTAACTTCAGACAGGGTTTCTCTTCTTATACCACAGAGGGAGGGGAGGGGGGGATGGAGTCCCTCAGTAGTGTCACTGAGTGTTTTGTGTAACACTAGACAAATAATCCTTCCCTCTCAGAGGCGTGAATGTATTTTACAGGTATCCGTCATCCAAGTGTCAATCCTGCTGGCAGATTTCACACGCCACTGGCACCACCGCACCTCTGCCTGCTCGCGCCCTGATTGCATAAATACTCCCAGTGACACAGTGGACTGCATCCAATTCCACACCTGCTCAGACATCTCAGAGAGAGGGGGGAGGGAAAAACATTAACTAATAAACAGAGTGCCAGTTAAGGACACTGTGAGGCGTTAATATGCATGACTGGCTCCTCAACTCCTGTGAGGTTGTTAAAAATATATACTCTAGCGGTGATGTACATCCCCAGCATTAAAAAAATGAGAAAAGCTGGGAAATTAGTCATTTGGGAAAGGGGTCATCAGAGGGCCTAATAGCTCATATTAGCTCAATATTCTTTGTCTCCACACCTCAAAGACAGCTACTCTCTCTCTGTGTTTAAAGTAATTGTCGTCATTAGCCTTGCATTTTTTTAATAATAAATTCCCAGAGGCTTAGTATGATTACATTGTTGTGCAGAGGCAATTTGAAAAGCCACAAATCCACCCTGGCGCTAAGCTATGTACAACAAATGTTACAATGCCAAATTCCAGGTACTGGATGATGAACAGCAGTTGAATGGGAAAAGGGTTCAAATCCATCTGGCAGATTCCTATTCATTTCGGTTCCTGTGGTTTTAGAAGTGTGCGGCGATGGTGCGCTGCCATGCCTTTGATCAGCTGATGGAGACAATGCAGCTCTCCTCAGCCCTGTGGCACGGGGGTTTACCTGCTGCTAAGTCAGGTATCACAGCCAGGGACCGAGCACCTTAAAGAGGCTTTAACCCTCCTCTGGATCAGGCTGACATGATTCATGTGGGCTGGGTGTGGATTTGAGTCCCTGCTGTGGCACAGCGTCTTTCATGTCAGGCTGTTTATGAGAATATGGAGATGGGTTTTGCATGCTCGTGGGTGTTCCTTAAAGCAGCGATACGACCTCAGGCTGGGCTTGATCCCTGACGAGTCAGAATCTACCTCTCGATGAATCTCTTGTAGCACACTTAATACCCATAAGAACATGGTGCACGAGGCCCCTCATCTTGGTAACAGAAAGGAATTTGAGAGCAGATTAATATTATGAACAGTAATATTCCCCCGGCGGCATCTGCATGCGCCAGGGATTACAGGGCTCTGGGGTGATTACCGGCAGGGGAAGTGGGGTTACAAGTCCAAAAAACTTTTCATCTTCACCGAGGGCACAAGAGCACACACATAGAAAGACACAGACGTATGTAATAATAGCTCTTGTGTACATGCCTGCTTAAATCTGTGCCTTGTTATGTTCATCAGAGCAATATTTTTCAGGTGAGCATTAGGCAGGGGTCATTTTTCCTCCTCACTCACCTCGCACTTTTTTCAGTGTCAAAGACCAGGATAATACTCACTGAAAAAACTTTTTCACAATGAAATTGAGACTGAAATTAAATAAAAAGTAACCGAAATATAATAAAAATGTATTGCATTTTTCATTACTAAAAAGACAAAAGTATTGGACTTTCAAAAGGACAGGACTTACTTTCAGTATGCTATTTCCATGGTGCATCTGCAAAAAAAAGAAAATTAAATCTTCCTGTAGATGTTAGGTGGAGGTGCATCACGTCTTCAGCTGGACACAGACACTAAACATGAAAAAGTGGTTAAATTCACCTCCTATATGATTCACTGCTTGCTGACAACTACTTTAAGAGTTTTACTGTAAAACAGAGTGGCAGGGACACCATGTGCACACTAATCAATGTCTTTCTACTATATTTACAGTACACAAGATTAAACATATGTAATTTACTTAGTACTACAAAGATGGTGAAAGCAGTAGTATCAAAATACTTCCAGAAAATAAAATACGCAGGGAAAGGACTACTAATGAACAACTCCATTAATAGTATTTGTAGACTTAATTCAAGTCAGACATACTAATTTATTATACATTATCATCAAAAAACCAAAAGTTGAAAGCAGGCGCCTGAATGAACACTTCTTTTGTCACACATTTGTTTTTCAAATTGATCTCTCATTTCAACATGAAAGCCAAAGCTCTGCATTCCTACACGTGTGAATTACCCGCTAAATCTAATCTTTACAGTAGCCAGTTCCTGAGACTGTTTAATCTCATATTTTTTTCTCCCTGACGTGTCAGAACATTATTAGTTTAGTGAATTAAGAAAGGAAGTCTACAAGGTGAAGGGGAGCAAAGCTGATCTCCCATAGGATGGCATCATGGATCCCTCAGGGCTCCATGTCCGGCCCATTGTAGATATCAGTTTTCAGCGAGGCATGAGGACCTGCCGGGTCCTGCTCGCTCTAAGCCTCATTATTCTCCTTTGCCACCGGGCTGACGCCACGCCACGCGTGCAAAGCAAGCCAAGGAAATCACCTTCAGGACCTGTCTTATGAAAGAAGACTCAGCAATTTCCTCAGCACCTTCTTGCACGAGGATAACACACAGTCCACTTTGGACATGTGCAACCAATAAGTCGGCCTAATGAAGGCCAGGCCACGCAGAGAGGGCTGACTGGGCCTCTCATGTCTGAAATTATCCAGAGGAAAGTGGTCTGACACGCTGTTTCACTGCTAGCTGGTGGCGTGAAAGAAAAGAAACAACACTGTTTCCATTTAGAGTTAAGACGGAATCACAGAGCACCAGAGATTGTGCACATTTGTGAGGGAAAACAGCAGGATATTTCCTTTCTTTAGAGTCCAGTGTTGACTTTGTATATTCCACCAGGTCTCAGGGATTGAGTAAAGGAAGGAAGGCGAGGGGCACTGTAGCACGCTGCCATGCAGAGTCTGAGTTTGTCAGCAGCTCATAAGCTTGAAGTTCAAAGAGCAATCTGATAGAAAATCTGTCTTGGCAGTGGTTTCCTCCCATGTGTTTGCCAGCACACTGCTTCCGTCAGACTGCACCCAGTAGTCATCAATTAGAGAACTGAAGGGTGCCGTCCACGCACTGGCATGGCCGCAACTCTGGTGTTAGTTGAACCGACAGCAATGCTGGAAAATATGTCTACAATCATACAGGTCCAATAAAGACTATAACACGAGAGGATCTTTTACCAATCTGCAATATTGTCTGCTGTGTTTTATTTTAACGTCTACAAATAAAATCTTCAGTCTGTTGTTTTGCACTTCCAAAAAAAAAAAAAAAAAAATCCAACAGCCTATATTACTCTGAGGAAATTAATCACATCTCTACTGCAGAATACAGGATGAAGTGCACTGAAGACAGCAGGAAACATAATAGTGATTTTAGTCTGATCAGCTTAAAACAACTGACAGGTGAAGTGAATAACATTGTTTATCTTGTAGCAGTGCTATCATCATGTGGTTGTTGTTTACCTGTGGGGGAAAGATGGCTGCAGGATCCTTGCATTTATGTGGATGTAGCTTTGACGTGTAGCAGCTACCTAAACATTGTTGCAGATCACGCACACTCCTTCATGGAAACAATACTCCATAATGGCCTCCTACAGTATAAGGTGTCACACTGAAAACCTTGTTCAGGAATGGTTGGAGGAGTATGACACAGAGTTTAAGGTGCTGACCCGGACTTTCCCAGATCTCGGTTTAGCTGAGGATTTGTGTGCTGTCGGATCCACGGAGGCCCCAACTCACAACTTACTTACAGGACTTCAAATATCTGCTGCTAACATCTTGGAGCCTTCAGAAGTTCACAGTTGAAACAGTTGTGGATTTTGTCTTCATTTTTACTGGAGCCAGAATCTTTGTTTAGCATAAGGCCTCTAAAAACCTGCAGCTGACAAAGTTTGAAAGCACTGACAGACTAAGGGGCTAAAAGATGATTTTAAATGACCGGCAGTATGGTTATAAATATGCTCGATGTGTAGAAAAGTCTTCGCTAACAAATTTGCCCTGTTGCATTAATAGGTGTTTAGGTTGTTTCTGCTGCCCCCGAGTGGCCAAAAAATATTTAGAGAGGGTATTAATAATAATAAGAGTTATGACAAAAAATAATAATAAAACAGCCTGCCCAAGCTGCACCATGTGTCTACATGTAGCAAACAGCGTTTTGATATTAACAGGAATTGTTAGAGTGTGAAGGAAATTTTAAAAAGCCAGATGATCCTCTGACCTTTTACCTACATATCATTTAAAGCCTTGTGTGAGGAAACATCCCAATTCATAATTCTTGAAATCTATCATTATGGGGATAATGCATTAGATGAATTACTTTGCAAACACCGAGCACCTGGAAAGTGACCTGTGACAATTCAATGCAACACCTCCGCAGAGTGGGAGGATTTCATTTTCATTTCCCACTGGCTGTCTTAATCATCATGTCTCAGTGTGACAGAGAGTTCGCTCTGGCTGCTCACATAACAAGAATGTGACTTTAAATTAGTTTCACTGCTGTCAAGTAGTATTCCTTATGAGCAATAATGGAGATTTTAACCAAAGTCAGGCACACTTCTTGATCAAAACTGCATCAGTTACAGTGACTCTCAGTATTGTCCTCTTTTTTATGGATGTGTGAGGGGTTTAGAGCAGGGGTCACCAACCTTTATTGCACCACGGACTGGTTTAATGTAGGCATTATTGTCACGGACCGGCCTTCAAGATGTGGCTGATAAATACAGCAAAACTAAAATAACACGACCGACCGGCAATAAAATGAAACCTCAAACACTGAGCGTATTGCTGGTGATACAGAGTGACTGGCATAAACCAACTTAGTGTAATTTCTCGGCCATTTGCGCTAGCAACGTGATTCCAGTTGATTCTGAAAGCCGACAAGTGGAGCGTTTTATCTATATTACATACATTACAGCAGTAATGCAGGAGAATGGAGTCATTTGGTGACATGCAGCGTTCCGTACATATTACCTACATTACGGTAGAGTATGGACGCGCCGTTTGTCAGCTTTCAGAATCAGCTGGAATCATGTCGCTGGTGCAAATGGCCGAGGAATTATGGTGATTTGATTGACACGTCAATTTCTGTCAGCAGCTAAATGTTTGAGGTAAAAGGGTTAAGTTGGCCTTTTCCCCTTTGTAAAGAAGCTCTCCATAGACGTTTGGTTTTTACTAATTTTCGCTAGTTGGCAGGCTTTTTTTTTAGGTAACGTATCTGATACGTCATATCATGTGACCAAGACAAGCGTATTGACATGTCAAGAAGCACAGGTGAAAGTTAAGTCGGAGAGAATCCGGTTATTTTTCAAAATAAAATGTCTTTCAGACTCTAATAGTCAATACAACGGAAATGTTATAAATTATTTATTCTTTCTGTGCGGCCCAGCGCCCCGGTGGTTGGGGACAACTGGTTTAGAGCACACAAAGGTGAAAGGTGAACATCTCACTGAGACTATGTGCAGAGTAACTCTTACAATATGTTATTATATCAGATATGTGGATGGATATTGTGAAAGGATTAGCATATAGGACACATGATAGAAAAACCATCTGTTAAAGCTCTGTATCTTCTTTAATCCCCTGATCTTCAATTGACACGTTTCAAATCTGCAATGAGATAAACAGACTTAAAAAAAAACAAACATATATGATCATGCAAGAATATCACACATTATAAATACTGTTGGGTGATTATAACATAAAATGCAATATTAGTATCTGCATTTTGTTATGCAACTTTCAATGTATTAGAAATCTGTAACATAAAAAGGTCTTTGTTGCTCCAGGTTGTTTTAATGACAATAGTTTTGGGATTAGAAATGTGGATGGAAACTGTGAGTAGCAGTAAAAGGGGTAATTTAAGCGTGAGAGCAGGGATGCTGTAAAAATCAATACAGCATTGCATTTGCATTGCTTTGATCATGTACAGCAGGACCAGGAGATTAAGTAATACAGATTTTGGCTGACAGGCCGATCATTAACACTAGTTTGCAATCTGTCTGCGCGTTCGCTCGTCCTGTCTAACGCCTTGGGGAAAGACAAGTGTTCTACATAAGTGAATTTAGGGAGGCACATGTAAGACAGTGGTTAGAACAGACCGAACAGAGCGCAAGGTGAGTTTTTGTCTGTGCAGATCATTGTCTGACTTCAATCACACTTAACCCAGAGCTGCTGAAGTGATAAAAAAAAGTGTAGGTGAGCTTCTTGGGGAGAGAAAATTAATCATCTGATATTTTGTTGCTGAAGATAAATGAAACTGGACCTTTGCCCTTTGTCTCGCCAGGTCAAACAGGTCTCAGCATCATCCCCAGCTTACTCACCCTTCTCCCTTCAATCTAGTCAGGGGTCATTCTGCTTAACTGATTTCGTGCAGTAATCCAAGGACACAAAGTGCTGTTTCATATGCCACTGATATTCACAATGCTCTACATCTGACTTTTCTGGCCGCAGTCTGCCCCCTTTTGCTCAATCTCAACACACACATTCACAGGAACGCATGAAATACAGAATAAAATTAGGTCTCAGTATGGCACAGTTGTGGAAAATTACTGTGCCTGATACATTACAAATATCTGAAATATAATGTAGCGGATTATGCTTTGATATCAGCTCTTACTTACTATTGTGTGTTAGAGGGGAAAAAAAACACCTGCCCTCTTTCCCAGTAGGATCAGCGGATTAATCTTGGTAAGACGTAACACACACAGATGGTCAGACAGGAAAAATTAGAAAAATATGCAATATGAATACATTTGTCTTGTGTAATATCAAATATGATTCATCTATCACAGAGATAATGGCTTGATGCATTGGTGTACTTAGGAAAGAGACAAAGTTAATTTCTTTATAGGCCAAATATTCCTACCAAGATCTCCCCGTAATAAAAATGATTCTTCTGGGAGTGTTATATAAATTAAACCAAAGCCATCTATCTGGTTTGCATAGTAATGGCAACTGGGCTACCTTGTGCGTTGATTCATTTCGAGTTACATTTCAATGTTGCAAACACAATGCACTCAGGAAGATATGTTAGCACCTGCCATGTGTTATTTATTGTTTTATACAGCAATAAACAGTTTGATGCAAAACCAAGCAGAGACCGGGATAATACCCTGCTGCTGCTGCTGCTGCTGCTGCTGTTTGTTTCCAGGTGAGATTTTTTTTTTTTTAAGCAAAAGAGCCCATTGAGGTTCACATATTACACATTTGACTTTGTTATTTATTAGGATGTAGACAGAAATGTGATATGGTAATCTGGAGCAGCACGATCACAACTCCCCAACGGCCGGTGGGCCTCAACTTCCTGGCAAAGATCTTTTTCAATATCCTGCAAACACGGACAGCGGCGGCATGCGTGCTATCCGGTGCTTAAAACACAGGGGGGGCCTGTGGGCCGCAGACACGGCCCTGCAACAGGACTCAGATCACAGGTAGCAGCAATAGGAGGAGGCACGGCTTCAACAGGCTGAACACTGGCTCATACATCGACACGCCTCTGCTGTCACATCGCACAACAAAGACGGCTTCATGCAACACGCCACAGAAACGGGCCTTGTGTTATCTATCTATCTATCTATCTATCTATCTATCTATCTATCTATCTATCGTTGAAGTTATAATCCTGCTTGTGTGTGATTTTCAACAAAATCCATTAAAATACAACAAACTTGCTCTTATTTTTACACCTACTGCTTTCTTCCTCCTCTTCTTCTTCTCCTCCAGCTCACGGGCACAGCAGTGGTGTTGTGCTGCCCCTAGTGGATCGATGTTGCAATTGTCTTTGTTAAAACATGAACCCATTATCACGAAGTGCTATCATTTTTTATTTATTTATTTGTTTATTTATTGATGCTCTGATCTTGCCCAAAATGTATCATATGTTCTTGGGTAATAGTTTTATCTCAAAGAAAAAAATAATCAAGATGTGTTCAGTAGTTTTTTTGTAATGTTGCAAACAGACAGACAGACAGACAGAGGTAATGACAACATCAGTGTGTGTCACAGTGACTTTCCTTGTGGCAAAGACCAGAAACTGAGCTTTGAAGGCTTAACTAAATTGTGCATGGTAAAAATGTAATCCCCTGTAAATATGTGATGGTTATTTTTTTTCTGTTTGTTCCTTTAAGAAGTGCATGAACCCGAAACACATCTTTCACAACAGTGGAAAAAGCTGCAGACTGGTCTGGCTGTGTTATCAGAGGTTCACACAGGGTAGTCAGTCTGCTGTGGTGTGCTGTGTGTTTCTAGGAAGCCTGTAGGGTGTTCAACAGAGGGGAAAAAATGTAATTCAACTCTCTCTTACTAACAAGGTGACACGGGGTCAAACTGAAAAAAAGGGAAAAAGAACTTTATTGAATCATGCTCCCTCACCTTCAAAGGTGACATCGAGCTTGTTATTGACAGGGAATAGGAAATTCACTTCTGTCTGGAATTTGTGACGGTGGGTCCAAACCATAATAATGAATGACCTATTGAGCCTTAAAGGCATTATTGTTATCTTCCAGGAAGCAGGTTTGGTAAGGTGGCTGTGGGGATTTGTTTGAGCCACTTTAAATGTGATTGATGTCTGAATTCAGGAGGAGGGGGGCGGGAACTAAAAGAAAAAAGTTAAATTAGGTCCAGTTGTTGAAGCATGCTGCAAAATACACATCAGATCAAATTCAGGCTGTTAGTCTGTTTGTGTGTGTGCTCTAATCAGATTTACCTGGATACATTACACTCCCTCTGAATAAAGGCCTGTCAACTCTGACTGTGCAGCATTTCCCAATACAGTTTGAAGGTGTACTTGTACCTGGCAAGTAATGATACTTCATGGCAACACAATGTGATAAAATGAGGTTAAAGCAGTTTTGAAGGAGTCTAAAAAGATGCTGCCAAGACTTGTCGTCTTCTTCCTTTAATGAGTGAGAGGAAACGATGAATTTGATTTCCCAAAGGGTGCCTGTTGTTTTGGAAGCACTACTCTCATTCCCTTTTAATAGACAATTACTTACCTTCTGATTGTTTTTTCATTCCTAATTACACTCCACAGGGGGAAAAAAAAAAATCAGTATTTGCATAAAAAAAAATTGGTATTAATGTATGATCTGTGGCTGAGGTGGGACCTTCAGATTACGAGCCAAAATATTTACAGATAAATTGTTCCAGCAACGGATAAAATATTCAAGTTAAGTAATAATTGTCCAAGGGTTTTATAATTGATTTGCTAAAAGCGGGTAAGCTCCCATAGCTGACATTTGCAAACAACATAATAGCTAAGCTCTCAGAAGTGTTAAGACCACCAGACAGACGGCAGCATTTTAACACTCGTTTCACTCACTTGCATCATGCAGCATTTCATTTTCATCCAACAATCCAGGTAGCAGTGTTCCTGACTTATCAAGGCTATCCATTTACTCTGACGGCCAAATCAGATCCTCGCTGAAAAATTCATCCCCAAGTGTCAGCCTGCGCACAACAAGCAAGAGGCAAAATACTACTGTGAATATTTCAGAATTACTAAAAGCAATCCAAGGTAGAACATTAATCTTTCATATGCATGTCCTCGCACCTCAGGATATCTTTGAGAGTAATTTGTCTTTGATGCAAGAAAGGCATCAATATTTGAATTTCAAATATTAGAAAGATAAGATCACACGAGAAGGGCGATACGGTCTCCATCAAAAAACACTTGATTAACCAACAAGTTATTAGATGTGGACTTTGAAAATTAAAAAACACAAGTCTTGTATGTTTTCTGATAATAAAAGATCATGTGGACCTTCTCTAAGACAATACAGTCCAACATATGGACACACAAAACCATTATAGGACAGTTGAAATACATTATACAGGATTTGGACAAATACATAAATTGCTACAGAAAGAAAGAGAAACCTTCTTCTGAAAGGAAACACAAACTGTGAAGTGCTGTAGTGAGGTCAGCCCTCCCCTCTCCTGCTTATTTCCATCTGCTGTTGCCAGCCTCTGCCACAGAGTGGTGCCGACGCTGCTGTCTTGGAGTGAGGCAGGGCCAGCCCCGTGTCCCATAAACACACACAAATCATTTACATGCTGTACTCATCAAAGGCAACTCTTCCTCATCTCCGCCGAGACCCGCTGCTGATCTGAGCTTCCAATATCGCATCTCAGAGCATCGCGGCTAACCTTTGCAACTGCCAAGAATGTGATTAATTTTTTAAATACAGCTGTTGACCTATTATTGAGATGGAGAGGAGCCACACGAGACACTCATCTTCTCTCCTCTGTATAATGGAATGCATTATTGCATCAGTGTTTACAAGGCGTGCTAAAAGAGAAACAGAATGAGGGAGAAAGCATTAAATAAAGCAATTCGGCTAATGTCGCTTTGGGCTTTGTGCACACACAAAATGTCAATCAAAACTCGCAATTCTTTGATTCATCGCAGTTTGCTCTGGCAGTTGCATCTGAGAGAAGAGTGGTGACACAATGTGGAACAATAATTACCCTGCAGTGTTAAAGTCCTCCAGTGTCTTGGTGCATTCATAAATAAAATATGTTCAAGATAATGGATTTATGTTCAATAATTCATCATCAGAATGTTTCAAACTGAGTGATATAATATGTGTCACAGTACTCTGTAACACAGTGCTTAGCCAAATTAAGTTATCTTGAAACAGATTTATTGACAGGGCTGTTGCTGCATTCATTTACTCAGCAACCATTGCTTAATTACTCCTGCAAAGCACATAAAACAAACAATGCCAATAGACTGATTCTAAACCACTCAGTGTCAGTATTTACTACACAGCCCAGGCTAACTATGCATTCAAGCCTGGACCAAACAGCAGTGAACATTACACGCTGTCTGCTGAAACACTTTGAGCCGCTCTGGGTTGGAGTGAGGGGGAGAGCAGTGGGACTGTGATATTTGTCATTCATGACCTTGGTGCTAGCCAGCCATACAGACGGTTTGGTTTGATGACCCATCAGAGAATCTGTCCGGGTCCCTGCAGGAGCCAGAGGACCAGGGTGAGGAGAGAGGGTGACATCCAGGTCTGCGGTCTGTTCAGCTGGACGGGGGTCAATCAGTGAGGCCTGAAGATCCACAGCCAGCTGGAGAGCCATGATACGACTGGCCTTCGTGTCCAGAATGTCCCATTCCCAGTCGCAAGAGGAGGCCATGCTGGCATGCTGGAGGAAGCCGCTCGTCCTCATAATTAATGACACGAGTTTGTATAGTGCAGGACCAGAGCGAGCATATTGCAGCAATGCATTAAGAAGAAACTTCTGTAAAATAAAATAAAAATCATGCAAATGCATTAAATAAGGGGAAAGAGAAATTGGTTTTAATGAAGGCAGCATGTGTGATTTATATGCTGTGGTGTAAACACTGAAGTACAAATCAGCTGTACCAGTGTAAAGCATTTCATAACACCATGATTGTGTTTAAATCAGCCGTCCCAGCCACAAACAAATACAAATAGAAGAGATGCACTCGCAATCAACGGCAACAAGACACCCACTTTAAAAAAAGCCAACGGTATTTCATCACAACACACACACACACACGTACACACATATTGTGAAGCGCTTAAATTTAGAGAAAGCTTAAGCATTCAACAGAGGCAAAAAAAAAGAAAACAATTTACATGCAAATCAAACCTTATCATCTCAATCTCTTTATGCCACTTTCGCCTGCAAAATTGCATTCATATGCACAAAGGCATTCAATTACTGTAGCTGTGGCTCAACTTTTCACATCTCAGCATATTCTATTTGGAGAGGCAGGCCCATGTACATTTAATAGGTAGGCATTCTGCTCCCCGGCTCTGCGAGAGATCACTGTGAGTGTGTCAGTTAGAGGAGATGGCAGCATGTATCAGTGCATGAAATAAAGCTCCTGCTCCAAAGTGACAGGCCCTGGATATTGTTGGCAAATGGATGTTAAATTCACTCTGCAACCACCAACAGCAGCCCCGGCTATGAAAAATTAACTGTACTCTGGCTAAAGGGAGGGGAAATTGCTTTGCTAGATATACCACAAAATCCTGTTTGTGAGCTATCCATCTGTCAGATCTCTTTGCAAAAAAAGTCCTTCAGCCTCTCTCTATTAAAGAGTCCGCTCTCATATGCTGTTCGCAGTAATCCAGTATGAGCGCAGAAACAAAGAGATGTCAAAGAGAGTTAGAGTAAATCCTAAATCTATGCCGGAGATTACAAATCAGTGAAGAAGACTGGCTCCAAGGGCCACAGATCAGTCAAAGGTGCTAGATATATGTCAGCCACCAGAGGGCAGCAATTAGGATGGTTAAACCTCCCAATACTTAAAGAAGGATCATATTCATTCCTGTCCATTAGAGACTTTAATTACTCTCTTGTTGGGGAAACCTGAATCCTTACAGCATCACATTATATTACATCCTTCACATTACATTGTGGGAAATTACTATGACACACCAATAACTTTGTCAGCATCTGTAAATATAGTAACTAAAAGTATCCATGTCTTTTTACATGCATACTGCAGAATTTATTTTAATTTAAATATTCAAAATCATGTGAAAAATAAAAATAAGCATTGCTACTCAAATAAATTATTTCACAGTTAATTGATGATAAATTCATGTTAATTTATTTCAAAATAATTTAGACATTATGGTGAAACGTAAACAATAAATAAGACATGGGTATGTCAGTGGTGCAGAATATGTCAACTACATTGTGTTTTTCACTGGATGGTTTTGAACCTGATACTGAGGCCAGTTTTTACATCCCACCACCAGATGTCAACATACCACTTTAAATCATCTCCCCGCATCTGGGTGTCGCTGTGATCCTCTGCTGGCAACACATGTAGACAAGTTATATTCAAGAAATGACAACTTTGAGTCACTGAAATTTTTCTCAGACATTTGAAAATGTAGAAATCCACGTGTGGTTATAAAATAAAGAGGCTGATCTTTTCTTAACCTGAATGTTATTGTGACTTCAAAACAATACCTTACCTGGAGGGGGAACAAAGCTTTTTCCCATATGGTGATAGAGGAGAATCCAAAGGGTGGGGCAGGGAAAATAAACAGATGTGCAGGATACAGGCAACACCCACTTCTCGCAATACATGTCCAAACTGTGGTGTGCATCAGTATGACTCACAAAACAGAGACAGAGGCTTGTAAGCTATTGTTTCATGTAGTGACTGAGCAAACCAAAGATCACTGCTTTAACGTGATATATGTGCAGATATATGAATCACCCACTCTGATCCACGTAGAGTGCAGTAACGCATCAAAAAAGCAGACAGCTGTCACATTGTAATTTCATTAACCGTATTGGAGTATTGGTTAATCGGTTTTATCGGTGCATCAGCTGACCTACTTATGGAGATTAGTCACTTTCATTCCTGTTTACTCTGTCCAAAACTTTTTTCTGCCTCTTTAGTGTTTCTGAGAACCATGAGCGCATCATCCTGTGTTTGATTTGCGGGTTCACCAGCTCCTCTTGCCCAAACCTGGAGACTGCGCAGAAAGCGTCGGGGGGAAAAAAGTGCGTGTGCAAGCAGAACTGAGAAAGTTCATAGACCCGAAGTGCAGGATGTCCCGTTAAGGAGAAAGAAAAAAAATCCTCCTGAGGAGCAGAGGCAACACAAGCTGAAAGGAAGGGCTGAAGGAACTGCAACAAAGAGCGAGCGGAACCCAAAGATACTGTTCATCCGAGGGAAAAATGGGCTTTCCGGCGATATTTAGTTGTCGTCGGATGGTTCTCAAACTGTTTTTGGTTAGTTTCATCGTCTTTCAAGCAATAAACGCTCGCCCTTCTCCTATTATCAGGTTTCCTGGAGACGACACTACCCCCAAAACAGACAAAGAAGTTGCTCTGGTAAGTTTATTGTGTTTTTTTTTCCTCATAAAAATATATCTAAGTAGGTCAGCCAGCTGTGAATTCAGGTTTTACCCTTGGAGTAGAAAAACTGAACTGTTGGGGAGTACTTTACGCATTATTTGTTTATTTATTTATTGGCCTAATTTCATCTATCTTTCCTTTAGCACTATCTGAATAAGTTTTATGGATGCCCACAAGACAGATGTAACCTTATGGTGCTCAAGGACACCCTGAAGAAAATGCAAAAGTTCTTCTCTCTGCAAGAAACTGGAGAGATTGATGCCAAAACTGTGGACATCATGAAAAAGGCCCGCTGTGGCGTCCCAGATGTGGCCAATTACAACTTCTTCCACAGGAAACCCATGTGGCAGAAGAATGACATCACCTACAGGTCAGAGAATTAACATTAATACCTCCATACTGGTGGGGCTGTGGACTATTTTATGATGGGAGTGAGTACAGATGCATTTTGACTCGGAGTTAGTGCTCCAATCATGATATCATGGAGGTTTTAAGGAGTGTGGACCAAAAAACAACCAGGCCCAGTAGTATAGTTTCATTTAGATGTGTGGCATGCACTAAAATTAAGATTTACCGTGTTTTAAGGTGAAGTTTGCCAATCCTCACAACCCCTCCTCACAACTGCAAACCAATCAAAGCATTTCAGATTTTGAGAAATACAGTTTGCCCCCACCTGACCCCCTAAACCCACCCAAGCCTCTCCTGAAACTCCAGTCCACCCCACCCCCATCCGCAAAGTCTGTAGAGCTTGCATCTTATGTCTTGCTAACACCAGCATTCCTACACAGTATGTGTCAGGTCCTTTGTTTTCATTCTGTTTGAGGTTTACAACAATGTGGATTTAGTTTATTTATATCAGCGGTTTTGTGTGCCCTGATCATTCCAGCCCGTCTGCCTGTGTGTTTGCAAGGAAAACTGCAAGCCAAAGACAATAACAACGATGAGATCTTAGGCTCTTTTCAGGAAAAGGGGGACTGTGTAGACAGGCATACAAGTGGGTTTGTGGCTGAACATTGTTTCAGGAGGCACTTTCACAGATGACTCAAAGCGTGTTATTGGCCGGCTTCTTTTCCATCATCTTAAGTTGAGAAAAAAAAAGAGAGAGATCTTAGTGATGATGTTGACATGTCTTGCAAAAACTCAAAGAGCCATCCTGAGTGTCCTGGTTTTTGTGTGGATTTTTGTTTTCTAATCATGCTGTGTGATCGCTGTGTAGAATCCTGGGTTACACTCCAGATCTGGATGAGGAAGTCATCAACGACGCTTTCTTCAGAGCCTTCAAAGTGTGGAGTGATGTTACGCCACTCACTTTCAACCGCATCATGGACGGAGAAGCTGACATCATGATTAATTTTGGACGCAATGGTATGCCATAGAGAGTATATAGGTACCATATCGGATACTTGCAAAATGCCTGAAGAATTTCATGAAGAGTGTTGTGTTTTTTTAAGCACATATGTCCTCCAAATACCCTCCGTGACTGTAACATGTTTGTCTTTGGACACAGAAATGATTTAAGCACTCTAACAGCCAGGAAACAGTTTAACAGAAGTTCACTTCCCTGTAAAACTAATGGTGAAGGACCAATAACACACATGTTTTTACAGTGACGCTGTACACCGCCATCCTGTATTTTAGGAACACTTAATAAAACAGTGGGGATTGTGGTCTGAACACGGGTCATTCTTGTCATTCCAGCTAAAATAACCAGTCGATATTTACTCGTGGAGTCGTAGCATCGCTCTGTCTGGCCATAGCTGACCCTGTCAAGGAAGAATCTGGTGGTCACAGAGGAACACAAACCACTTTAAAAGATGGAGCATTGTTGTTGCTACGGAAACAAAAATATTTTTAATAGACACACAGATAACACATCATGTCAGCAATATCAGAGAGCTTCACTCCTATGCTGGCTAAAACAACAAAATCATCTTTTTTTTTTTTTTACTCCTATTGATAATCCATGATGTCATCAACAGAGCACGGAGATGGTTACCCTTTTGATGGCAAGGACGGCCTCTTGGCTCACGCCTTCGCCCCGGGGCCAGGGATTGGGGGAGACTCCCATTTTGATGATGATGAGCAGTGGACGTTGGGAGAAGGCCAAGGTAACAGAGAAATCCTATTTCCAGGAAAAAAAAAAACTGTACTGAAAAAGTGGAGCAGTTTTGTTTGTGTTTTTTTGTTACGCATGTTTGTGATTTGTACAGACACTGGCTTATCATTTATAACAGTTTGCCTATTCATTCAAAAGAAATAAAACTACACTTAAAGTGGAGTGAACTGAATTAGCTGATATAGTACATACAGTAGGTGAAATACTGACGGTATAATATGAATCAGATATTTGATGTTTTGATTGTCTTAACTTTGTCTAAACTTTCAGGCACTTGATGTGACAAACCTCAGCCATCTGAAAGCTGAAGTAAAAAAAAAGAAACTCTATTACACACATTTGTATTTACGTATTGACCCAGATAGTTTTAGGTAAACAAAGAGTTTCTAAGTATTTTTTATTATTCACATCCTTTTTGTAGAAATATGTGTAGAAATAAATAAATAATAATAAATAATCTATAAAACAGTGCAAAAATGAAAATGCGCAAATAAGTCATTAATGCACTTTTATTTCATATTATTGAATAAAAATCTTACTTTACATTACACTTTTTTGCCAAGATATTAAACATTATATTAAACATTATCCCATCTTTACTATATGGCAAATCTTTGGTTTCATAAAACAGTAATGTGGTAAAGGTTAATGAGTTAACACATGAGAAAACACCAGAATGACTCTTTATCTTTGTTTTTTGTTTGAATCAGTGGTGAAGGTGAAGTTTGGCAACGCTGATGGAGAGTTCTGTAAATTCCCCTTCTCCTTCATGGGCACTGAGTACAACAGCTGTACGTCTCAGGGCCGTGACGACGGCTTCCTGTGGTGCTCCACCACTTACAACTTTGATGAAGACGGCAAATATGGCTTCTGTCCCCATGAATGTAAGTCTGTCCAGTGTATACAAACAGACACTACAATGTCTCCTTACACATTTTCTCTGAACATCTGTGTAGATTTATGATCTTGTTGTCCTCACTTGAGACCTAAAGAGCATTTGAATCATGACCCATTTGATTTTATGGGACCAAACTGAACATTTAGTAGTTTGGTGGACTGAATACTGGCAAAGTAATACTTCACATCCGATCGTTGCTATATTCAAAGCTGCTGATCTTGGACTGAAAAAAGTAGGTTGGATAAAATGCCAGGAAATGTTCTTTTTTTTTTTGGAGTAGATTATGGAACATTTCTTTTCCAAGTTACTGCCCCACTTTAGAACATGAGGCTTTGTCAAACATTTTGTTTATCTGTGTTATGTTGCTGTCCATGGTACTAACATGATCACATGCCCATTACAAGTAATTGCCAAAGTACACATGTACCGAGTTGTTTTATATGATGGGAACACGAGTGGAGTCTGTTTGTACTGGAGCTGTCTGTTCTGTTGAGTTTTTGTACTGATGTAGAAAAAAAAAAAATCACTGTGCCTTTTCTAAATTTTAATTTCTTTTCTTGTCTGGACACCTTTGTCTTCATCAACTCAGAGAACAGAGAGTCTTGTGGTGAAGGTGTTTTCTTTGTAAGCTGAAACCATCAAAAGTATCAGCTGTATAATATTATGAGACATCACTGTATTTTTGATTTTTTGCAGTACTATTCACGCTGGGTGGAAATGCAGAGGGCGCTCCGTGTAAATTCCCCTTCACCTTCCAGGGGGAGAAGTATGAGGGGTGCACCACTCAGGGCAGGGATGATGGTTACCGCTGGTGTGCCACTACTGAGGACTATGACAGTGACAAGACCTATGGCTTCTGCCCTGAAACTGGTAGGTGGTGTCATCCACTGTCTGTTTTTACATATTACTGTACTGTGCCACCAGCTAAAAATGTCCTTGTCATTTTCTGTATGCTCACATGCATACTGGTGCATTAGCTCCAGTTTAAATGAATAAAGTCCATTTTGCTGCCTGTGTTTATGTTGATGTGCAGTGTATGGTGTCCTGCCATGTGTTCGTCTGCAGGAATTCTCGAGCTGGGGTTTCTGGTCTTGCTTGTGGTCGGCTGAATGGCTGTGAAAGTATTTTAATGTGCAGTGGTAGGGCTTGTTTTCCATTCCGTCAGTGGGACTGGTTTTAGGATTGAGGCAGTGTAGTAGGGAGGGAGATAGACAGAGAGAGGTACAACCATTGGAGCTTTCATCTGGTTTTATTTGATTAGGAATGTAGCTTTGCTGCAGAGCCTTGTGCGAGAGCTTGTGCTGAATAAGAAATGATTAAATAAAATAAATAAATAAAAACAGAACAAAACCAATCTTGCCAGATTAAAAATGATCTCTCTTTGAAAGAAAATCAATTTGGGTGGGTGGTTTTTTTGGTTTTGTGCCTAGTGGATTAGTTATTGATGTTATGTGTGTTGTGCCAGCTGCTTTCATGGTGCTGTTTTGAGCATCATCTGCTCTCATTTCACTATACAAAACAAACTTTTCTGGAGGAACATGTTGGCATCTGAATGAGTTTATAAGACAATGAAGTGAAGTAAGTTCACTAACAGTTTTTGCCTTTTGTTGTGATCTCCAGCGATGTCAACGGTGGGAGGAAACTCCGAGGGAAGCCCCTGCGTCTTCCCTTTCACCTTCCTGGGAGACACCTATGATTCCTGCACCTCCTCCGGACGAAGCGACGGCAAGATGTGGTGCGGTACCACCAAGAGTTATGATGACGATCGCAAATGGGGTTTCTGTCCTGACCAAGGTATAATGGCTTTGGACAATTGTGTTTGTGCACAGTTGGCTGTAATTCTGGGAAAATCGGCCAAGTGAATCGGCAGTGATTTTTAAGCTCACCAAGTAGGAAAATAAGACAAAAGATCAAATTAGTTTAGACATTATGCCACGATGAGGAAAATTCAAGCCATTTTGTCCTCTGAATAAATTGAATTACTTTTTTTTTTTTTTAAACCTTTGAAGCATTCAAAGATATCTCACACTATTTTGACCTGTTTCTAGGCTACAGTTTGTTCCTGGTGGCAGCCCATGAGTTTGGTCACGCCCTTGGTTTGGAGCACTCTCAGGACCCCGGAGCACTGATGGCCCCTATTTACACTTTTACAAAAGACTTCAGACTTTCTAATGACGACATCAAAGGCATCCAGGAGCTCTATGGTGAGAGGAAATGCAGCGTTTGTTTTCCTTATTGGAAACCCAGAAAGATTACTGCACTGAGAGTGTGTAATTACTCCTTCAAAGATTAAGTATTGTGTTCAATCCGACAACAGGTGTGCCAACAGGCAAGCCTATGCCTCCAACCCAGGGTCCTGTCACGCCAATGGATATCTGCACAGAGCCAGTTATCTTTGATGCGGTAGCACAAATCAGAGGAGAGACCTTCTTCTTCAAAGACAGGTAATTAATTCAAACAGGAGGTCCGGAGAGGCTTCAGCAAACATACACATGCCAGATTAGGGACCAAATGAGGAGGAGCAGCATCTAAGGTCTTTACAAGGTTGTTTGAATATGCAAGCTGTAATGTTCCCACTAGTTTTCTGAGTCCTAAATGCAATGTGAAAGGCTGTGTTTGACTCCCTTGAACCGTTGCAAGTCTGGTTGAATTTCCTGTCAGTGATCTATGAGAAAAAGGACAAACAAAACCCAACAGTCTACTTTTGGCTCCGTCGTCTTGTGCAACTGAAACAAGGCAGCCTGCACCAGTCAGATTTCATAATCATTTTCCCGGTAAACAATGAGCAGATCGACAAGAGGTTTCTTGCTAATTATTGTTTCTCATACTGCAGTCTTATGCCACTTGAAAACTGTGGTTTGAGTCCTTGTTTCATGATGTGACAATTAGTAAGAGGGGAAAACAAACTACTCCTCTGCTCATGCAGTGACAACCAAAACAGTCATCACTCATAAACACAGTCTACACTCCTCTACTCCACCGGCGCCAGTGAAGCTAAAGTGTTGTAAGCTTAGTGTGTGTCGACTGACTGACCCTGTGAGGAAGAAGTGCTGTGGTTCAGTCAGCAGGCTTTATGAGTCAGAGCATTTCCCAGTAGAAAACACAGCAGCTCATGTTGGTCATGGACAAAGCTCCCGAGACAAAAAAAAACTAATACAGCAGGAAAGGAAATGATCAAAACAAATATTCAATCTGTGCTGAAACACTGACTACAGAGCTGTATATCTGCCGTGGCCATTTCAGAAACAGGGCCAAAACAAACAGACCAGCAGTCCTCTGTACAAGAAGAGTCTAGTCTTTCAGTTGGCTTGGTTTTGCTCACCGAGGACCTCGAGGAGAAACGAGCCACAGTCTTCCACAAGCCCTGCTTTAATGCAGAATTACTTTTCACTTCGCTGTGGCTCTCATCTACACACTGACTGTGATCGACAGAGCAGCACAAAAACTCCAAGAGTGCTCTGTGGACCAGGAAACTTTGGACCAGTGGTTGGAAATCAAGCTGAGCTAAAACTTTATTCTCTCTGAAGATGTAGTGGGGTAAAGCTTTAGACAATTCATTATCATCCTTGCTGTGTTGCGATCATTAACTAAGGCATTTTAACACAAACATGCCATCTAGATGCTTATCAGTTGTCTTAATAGTTATTCTTTATTTAAATAATAGGACTATGCCTCTTTTAATTAGCATATGGAGTTAAGTATTTATTTATTGAAAAGCCATCAGTTTAGCTATGTGAAAAGAGTGAAAGCTGATGTGAAGGCGAAGGGGAAACAATGAGGACAGAGCTCTCTGAAGGCATTAAAGTGAACTTACAGTACAGTATATCTCACTAAAGTCTGAGATTAGTAAAGTTTCTGTATGGGCCTGTTGATCTGACTTAATGAGTTGCCTTAAGGCCATGTCGGCTTTGTATGCTGCAGAGCTCTGATACAAGCCAAGTTTTATAGTTTCACACAAAGAGCGGTGCCCTCTGGGCTCCGGGGCTGAAGCTCACTTGACTCTCCCCATTGTAAAAGTGGAATCTCTCTTTCTCCTGGCTCAGCATATTTATGATGTAGGACAAATCTTGACATGATGCAATGAGTAATACTTGTAGCACTCCCTGAGCTCAGCATAAAAGCGTGTTTGTCTGTCTGGAGGCTTAAGGAGAAGACAATTATAAAGTCTGACTTTTGGAAACAGTTCTCCTAACCTGCCGATTACATCCATTGCGAGGAGCTTGTATCTAAACACCCAGTCAACAGAATCAGTTTTCAATATATGGTATTTTCGTTAAGTTGTACTCTTAAAGTTTTAGTCCTCGTTGATTTGCCAAAACCAGTGGTTACCGTAGTGACAGCTGGTTTAGTTGAATATGTAGAAATCATTGAGTCAGCACACAGAAATAAAACAGAGAAGCAAAATGTTTATCTGTTTACAGCACAAGTGAGTTTTTTCTAATAAAGAAGTGCTGCTGTATTCTGATTACATGATGCACGCAGTGTGAGCACTTTTCTCCAAGTGTTATACAGCACTGTGGTTGGTTAACTTGGCATCAAGTCGCCACTGATGTAAAATGATCAGTTGTTGTCAGTGGTAACCGCAGTGAAAACAGCAGCACAGTTGTTTGCTGTGTTTCAGAGCACATCAGTGGGTATTTGTATTAGTCATTGTGACTCTGACTGTGTAAACACAATGATGCAGTAAACAGTGAGACTATTATCAAATCCCTCTTAATAAGTCATTAATCTAAGCCCAGTGCATGACTGATGGACACTATCATGAAAATAAGACCAAGTAGAGAGTTACCGTATTTTCCGGACTATAAGCTGCTACTTTTTTCTTTAACCCTGCGGCTTAAACACCGGTGTTTGTCATGTATCGGCGGCACGAAGCTCATTAGCTTTTTACAAGCTAGCAAGCTCCGTGCCGCTGATACATTTAGCCTCGTCACATCAGACCCGGTCAGAGTGGACCACATGAAACTGTTGGAATAAATTCAATAGCGGCATATAGACAGGTGCGCTCAATAGTCCGGAAAATACGGTAATTATCAATGTAAACAACTTATTGGCTATTACAGAAAACCATACGTGTGAAAAATGTATGATTATTATTTTAAACCAGGTTAGCACATTAGACCTCTGACACCCAGAGTAACTTCTTGTTCCACTACATCTTCTACTTAAACAGATTTACACTGAACGGTATTTTTCTGGTATTTTTCTCACTGGAGCTTTAGGTCACACAGTGTTTTTATACTTCACTCTGTTTATGGGAAATCACATTGATCTCCTTACATGAAACTTTTTCACTATTTAAGTGAACATAATAGAAGTGGACACTTCTTTCGTAGTTGCATTGTTATTGCGTAATCACCAACCTGCATTACGACACAGTTATAATACTTTAATAACAACAAGTAGAAGATAAATAGATGACCTACTTGGAAGTTATGTGTTCATACTGTACATAAAGTCAGGTAAGAGGAAGTAAAATTGAAGACACATTCAGAAAACACTACCAGTGCTTTGGAAAAATCTCTTGCTACATCCTAGTCTGTCCTCTTTACGAGCCCCTAGGCAGATCATGTTTTTGGTTTTTATTGAATAGATGCAGGAAGAGAAGACAAAGGGAAGACAGGATGAAATGAATGTTCTGATAAAGACTGAAAACCCTCTGGATATTGTTGGTGCATGACATAAACTTAGCAAACCGGTCCACAAGAACACAGCGAGAATAATAAAATTCACTGATGATTAGTTCAGACTGGGCGATGTCTCATATTTCATCCCGACAAATGTAACTCTGGAAATGTGTTGTGCTGTTGGAGTTTGTTCGTAAAGTTTTATTCTCATTTTCACTTTTATCATTATGACAACTCATCTTGGTTGCTGGCAGATCTTTTTTCTTTCTAAAAAATAGGTCAGTGGAAAAGAGTTTGGGAAGCTGCTGTTGTTGTGCAGCTGTGTATTGGAAATCCGGGCGAGATGGGTCTTGTTCCGCTGGCGTCGGCAACCTTAGTCCTAACGAGAACCAGATGCTCATGAATCAGGCCATTGTGGCTGGCTCGGCCAGTGAAGCACTTGCACTAAACCTCCCCCGACACACACACACACACACACCACCTCCTCATCAACCCCCTCTGTTCCTCTTTCAGTCTCACTCTTATTACATCCCAAGCTCATCTACTTCATAATCACCCGTCCACTCCTTCTCTTTCTGCTAGGTTCCTGTTCAGGTCGGTCAACTTCAGAAACAAGCCCAATGGTCCTATGCTGGTGGCCACCTACTGGCCTGATCTGCCTGCCAAGATAGACGCTGCCTATGAAAACCCAGTGGAGGAGAAAACAGTCTTCTTCGCAGGTATGCTGGAGAAACTGTGAGGAAAAAGCCGAGGTAGATTGATTGATAGATGATCCCAGAGAAACAGATACAATGTGTAATGAAGAGGTGTCTCCCCTGTTTTATCATGTGGATGTCTTTCCCCTAACGGTCAGCCATCTCTGCAACCTGAAACATTAGGAGCAGCAGGAATGTTGGCCGAGCGCTCTTGTGTGCAGCGGCTCACTCTCGGGACACTCGAGATATTCCACCGTGGTTATTAGTGGTTTATGATACATTCTCAGCATTTTGCTAATGTGATGACTTTCCTGAATACTGATGAGATTTACATAACACATTCACCAGCTTTAAAGACATTCAGGTGGTTTTATGAATGGTTGACTGATGATCTCACTCTATGTTTGGTTAATAGATTTGCAAGAATAAGGGATAAACCCTGGATTTGTCTGTGTTAAAATAGTTATCTTTCATTAGTATGACATATGTCTTCAGTGTTATTTTAGCCTTGGTTTTTTTTACTTCTTTTCCAGGCGATGAGATGTGGGTTTACAAGGCGGATGAGTTGGAGAGGGGTTACCCCAAGAGGCTCTCCAGCCTTGACCTCCCCGCTGACCTGCAGCAAATCGACGCTGCCTTCAACTTTAGGAAGAACAGGAAGACTTACCTGTTTGCTGGGGACAAATTCTGGAGGTGAGGAGGAGGAGAAAAGCTTATGCAACCATATGTGAGCCGAAAACCATTATCTGACTCACTCCAGTGTGTGGAGTCGATGTCAGCCCCCCTTTGTACTGCAGCACTGTGCTGCGTCTGGATCGAGTTAGTGTCCGGTGTGACCTAAATTGCACTGTAAAACACAACAGCTCTGTCAGTCCTTGCACAACATTGGATTTTATACTGCTGGTGACTAACTTTTCAATCTCGATGGAAAAGTGTGGGTGTGTGTTTCTGTGAATGTAATACAACTCTGAAGTTCTCCTTAAAGATACACTATTCTGTGTGTTGTGTGCACAGATATGATGAAGACAAGAAGAAGATGGACCCTGGCTTCCCTAAGCTTATCGCTGATTCTTGGAACGGCATCCCAGACGGTTTGGACTCTGCCTTCAGTCTGAATGGCATCGGTAAAGAAAAATCTTTTTACAATATGACGATAGGAAGAGTAAGAGTTATAAATGCAAAAATCAAACCTATTAGAAAACCCCAAGAGGAAGGATTTGTAGCGTTGTCTTTTGCTACAAGTTAACGATACTTGAAATTACTGGAAACTTTGCATTTCAACCTTATTTTCCACCATCTCTTCCAAGGAACTCTGGCTTCAAGCCAAGTGATTACAACATAGCAAGGCTAAGAGTCTGCACCCACATCAGTGACTCTGTAAAGCATAGCAATGTCCTGAGCTCAGTACAACACACCAGACAATGCTGTCATTTTCTGATCAGTGCTAAACATGAAGTACAGCTGAGGCTGAGAGGAGCATCAATGTCCAAATCTACCAGAAGATGTTAAGACATTTCACCAAAAACACAAACATGCACATCGTAGTGGCAGTAGAGGAAAATGGTTTTCATGGCCCATGAATGTCTGGACCAGGTTTCACTGAAGTCCTTCAAATAGTTGTAGGAATATTTGGGTCTGGACCACACAGTGAATTGATCCACCATTTCTAGAGCTTTGTCTCCTGCATAGTTAAAATATCCCCAGTGACCACGATACTGTGTGACAGTATGGATAAATTAAATATAAGCTTTGACAACATAACAAAAAAATCCTACATGAATGCACCAGTCGCTCAAGAAAGGCTGGAGATGTTTTTGCCGACATAAACCAGCAGCGATCACTGTTCTGGTTGTAAATGGGGGAATGCAGACAAAATAGCAAACGGCACTCTGGGCCTAGCCCTTTGTTGTCTGTTGTCAGAAATAGGTTTCCATGGTGGTTGTTGTGCTTCAATTATAACACTGCTGTTTTTATGTGTGCTGCTTTACTGTCTGCAGACTGGCATTCCTTCTGGTAGCACTGCAGGAAAATCCAGTGAGCTCTATCAGCGAGTCTGGCTCTGTGCCTCTGTCAGTAAAACTCCTCATATACCAGAGCCCAGCAAACACTGAGGCTATCTCGCCAGAAATGAACTGTTTACAGGAGCCGACTACACAAAGAATGCGAGGAAGTAAAACAGACCAAAGGGAGTTAGCTGTGAAGTCGGGGAGTGATCTGTGGTCCGGTGATGATGATAGAAGACAGTCTGTGGGAGAGACGTTGCTTCATGGGGCTTACTCAATGTTTTTATTTGTAATGAGAGAATAACACATGATAGTTTATGTTCACTTTCCCGCTCATTGGCGAGACATTGCAGCTACAATGTAAGAAATATGGTGATGCATATTCACCATGACACCACCAGTAAACTTATTCTGAGACTGTCAGCGGTGGATCCTTGAGGGTAGAGGTGGTTATGCAGCAACCAGGGATTTTTCCACTACTGCTGTCTTTACATACACACAGCACTGTAAGCATCACATAACCCCTTCCCCACACAGTCAACAAACATATTTATATAAAGCGAGTCTGTGGCCCTTTACAGAGCTGCCTCTGTGTGCTTTCTGATTTGCATATTTCAGGGAGAGCGAGGCTCGACTTTTGCTTCAGCAGAGCCTGATTGGAGGTTTTAATCCATGTCACCTTGATTGAAACTGATTATGCTGTTTACATGCTTTCATAGAACCTTGATTATTTTACTGCTCGTACATGGCTGTTTCCCCTGTTGAACATGAGCAATTTGGAAATCCAAGCTCGGTAAATGTTTGAAACACTGCGCATCTTGTACTTTTCTTTAACAGATTACAGCTACTTCTTCAAAGGCAACCACTACTTCAAACTAGAAGACAGCAGCTTGAAGATTGTCAAGTTGGGAGAAATCACAAAGGACTGGCTGGGTTGCTAAGCATTTCCAAAATGTCTCGCGACGGCCGAATTCCTGTAACGGTGGCTTCGTCTAGTGAGGGCATCATCGTAGTATCGCACACACCTTGAAGCCGCCACAGTGCACACTGTTGTAAGTTTTTATCCTGGAAACTCTGCACGCTTCTGTGGGACACGTGTCCTCCCAGCCTGTATAACCAGTCTCCAGCTTTGTAGAAAGGCACCTCAGGACCTTCTACACAGGCTGAACATACGCAACTGGATATCTACTATATTTCTGTGTGATTTTGACTTTTTTTTTTTTTGTTATGCTGTTGCAGATTTATTACAATATGTACCCCCTGTTTTATTGTTTTATTGTTTTTTTGTCAGTTTTTTAAAAGTCAGACATCAGGTATGTCCACACTGCATTGAACGCAGTGCTATACTGTGCTGTGAGATATTGCCGTTTTATGCTAATTTGATTCTGTAAGGCTGTTTTAGACCATATGAGGAATTCATGTTGGCTCAGAATTACTTCTATGTCCAGTGTACTAAGTGCAGTTTTATAAATGTATCAATTTTAATTAATTTTCTCATTGTTGTGCAATACATTCGAAAAAAATGAATTTGCACAATGTGACCGAAAATGGTGCTTTTAGAGATTGCTTTTTTGCATATAGTCCTATACGTATATATATCTTATATTCTGTGTAACTGTGTCTGATGGGACTACTTAGTGTCCTCTGGATGTCAGAAAGTAGTATTCACAGGCACACATTATTCTTCATTTGGTTAGCACTTTGTATAGGACTATACAAGGGAACTGCACAATGTGGAGACCAAATTATTTCCATGGCAACTCCATATTGCATTTCCCTTCACTAATGGTACAGAAAGATTAATGGCACAGGTTGCCTCTAGAGGCTGTATAAGTTTGCTGCATGATGGAGTCATGACAAGAGTACCACAGTAGTATTGTTTAATTTTCTTTTCTTTTTTTTTTTTTTTTACATAATTTTTTCTTTCTTGAGATTTAACAATATAGTCATTGTGTTTTGTGTTGTTTTTAATGCTTGTGCACTTTGTTACTGTCATCAATAAAGATGGTCAATATAATTAATTCTATGTATTTTTCAAAAGCAAATATTTGAGTGATTGATTTGGCTTTGATGAAACGTAGACATATCACAGTGTAAGGAAAATTACGTTTTGACATCAAATTCATTTTTACAGGATATTTTATTGGATATTCTAAAAATATTACACAGAAAATATTTGATTTCAATCCAGCTAAATCTTTAAACTGCATTTTTTTGGTTGTAACTGGACATGTCGGAGCAAATTTACACAACTTTGCATATTTCCCAGCAGATCACACTTCAGCTGGTTTAATATGGAAAATATGTGTTTTGCAAAACAAACTGTGGCAAAGTTGAAATCTGTTTCCCCCTGAAGTGGAGGAAATCAGAGGAGTGAAACTGGAAAACATTATTAACACTGCAGGTACCCAAAAATAGTAACTGAAAACGTTATAGTTCCTATATTATAATAAATTTATTATTAGGACAAAATGGAAATTTGTTGTGAAGCTGCGCCATCTTGTGGACATTGATGGAGTTTGTAAACAACACCTGACATTACCCTTAGAAATCAGCACTCATTCATTAATTGTGCAAAAAAAACAATAATAATAATACTAACCTATTACATTTGTTCCGCAGGTATTATTCCAACTTACTGTCTCGGTGTTGTTTTCACTAGCCATATACAAGACGGTTTTATTTTTAATTTTTAATCTCGCTCAGAATTTATTGAAGGCAACATTGGAGATGGCAGCATCCATCAGAAATCCATTAGCAAGGTTCACATATTGCGTAAA
>OOFC01004955.1:4706-15888 GCA_900323345.1 Pseudochromis fuscus
CTCTGTCTAAATTTTCAGTCTGAGACCGTCTTTTATTCACAGTCTCACCCAACTCTCCGTCTCCCTCACCCCTGGGTCTCACGCTGAAATGATTGGGATTAGCGAGATTTGAGGAAGGGGGGGGTTGTTTTAGCAACTCTGTCAGTAGCCAGCTGTTTCTTAAAAATACCATAACAAACATGATAGCTCCGGCGTGAGGGAGTGTCCTCCGCTGGAAAATGAGATACAAGATTTATCTTAGGTTCCTGGTGTTTGACAAAATTGAATCCTCTCATTTTAATTGCTCTCGACTAGGTGTGCTGCTCCAGGCGGTGGAAACAGGAGCTCTGTATGTTGTCCCTTGTTCTCCACAGACTATTATGCTCCATTGTGCAAAATGCCGATTATGATTTGCTTTATCCTTGTCATCTATCTTATTTAGGATCATTTAGGTAGCCACATGTTACAAAGGAACAGCAGTCAGCCCTGTTATTATGTGTGTTTGAGTCCCCTGCTTCTCGTAATGAGAACAGGATCACAGAGGAGAATTAATCTCTCTGAAGACTTATTCACTGGTTCAAGGCCTCGCTACATGTACATTTTATAGAAAATGGTCGTGTTTTGTTCACTTGTATCAGAGAAACATTGGAGGTTTGGACTATTAACATTAATACTGACACTGGCTGTGTCTTCACCTTTGGCCAGGATAAAACAGAGGGTGATGGTTTAGCACAATAGAAAGTATTAAACTTCCAAAGTCACTTGATAAAAACTATATTTACTTTACTCAACATATACTGTACATTTCTTAGTCTGCCAGTAACAGAATATTCGCATCATTTTCACAGATTACTGTAGCTTGAATGATTCTGAATTTCTGAGACTAGTATTCACGTGTTCAATTTGTGCTTAATAGTATTTTTCTTTTTTTTAATAAAAATGTATAACATACATATATTGTACAGAGAACAAACAAAGCTAACGTGGCATCACCCTCTGATTTGTTAAGTCACAGTTTGAAGCCAGGAGTTTGACATTTTAACGTCACCATGTTAATTGCTTGGAGCCAGAAGTGATCATATTTCATATTTGGATATGAAGGGAGGAGTGAGGAGGAAGATCTGACCCTTGAACCCCAAGACACTGCCCAGTGTGTTTGAGACTTCAGATCAGGTCTGGTCTCACTGGAGAAGAGACCAGACCTGTGGCTGTACTTGATAATTCATATGGACCATCAGTTCACTAATAACAATTGACTTTAGCTAATGACATCAGAATGACTTGTGGGAAAAATGTGTTTATGAATCAAAGTCATTTGAAGTTTTTTGGAGCCAGCATCTAGTGGCCATCTAGGGTATTACACATTTTTCCACACTGGCCTTATTTTCCAGACCCAGTTGTTCATCCATTTCTTTATACAGTCTATAATAACATAAGCAAACACCCTTGATATAATTTAAACAGTATTCTTAAAGAAGTATGATGGTTTCTGAATGACCTTTGACCCTGTTTGGCATCCCTAAGTTTCATGTTACACACCTGGCAACATAGAAGCTGATAAGGACATACCTGCAAAAGCTAATATCAGCTGATATATTCACCTCAACGATTTATTTGTCCAGTAACTACTGTATCATACAGTGTATTGATAGTGTGGTGTGTTATTATATTGTTTATTCATTTTAACATTTTATTTATCATCCAAGTAAAGTCAGCTAAGCGTGGTTTCTTATTTGCAAGGGCAAACACTGCAGAGTTTTAATCTTTTCGAGGCGACAGTCTGTGCATTTTTAGCTTGTGGACACTGTCAGTGTGCAACTGTTTAGTAGAGAGAATGTTTATGGGGTGATGAATGGGTGTAATATGGCTGTGAAGCAAATTCAAAAGGGCTTAACTGGATTACACCTCATTTCAAGGATGCTTAAGGTAAGATTAAAACAGATATGTGGTAAGTGAGGAAAATACAAAATCAAATAGATTGAATTTCACTCAGTGGTCTCATAAGCCACTTGCTCATGCATGGCTGTCCTGTTTCTGTTTGTAAGGCACTGAGTAAAAACACTTTGAGACAATGTGTAGATTGTTAGCGCGAAAAGGAGTCAGCGAGGGAAGCATACACACATTTCAAACAACAGTTTTGCTCCGCTGGACCGTCACAATTCACCATTAATGCCCTTTCTTATCTTATGCTCCAAATCCCCAGAGCTGGAACATTAAAACTCTCTAATCACACACATTGGCACATACTGAGTGTGTGTACAGGCACTCTAGCTCCACTCTCTCTCTCACACACACACACACACACATACAAAATCACATACAATCTGAAAAGATAATGAATTTAATACCACTGCTATTACAGTCAACTAATGTTTGTTAATAGCCTGGTGCCATATGGAACCAGGGCCTCAACCATGTGGGTAATTCCTCTCTTTTGACAAGCTGTCAATAAAAAGGCCTTGCATTTTGTGGATGCATGGGATCGAGGGGGGGCGGCTTGGAGGATGTGCCTAATCCAGCAGACTCTCTAATGATTCCTCTGTGCCTCGAATAGCAGCCACGGGCCTCAGTGAATATGCTTACAGCTGTGTTTTATCTTTCCTATCAGAGCTGGAATATGTGCCCATATTAGCACTACACTGAGCATTTGTGCATATGCTGTACAGTTATGTCTGGTTTCTATGAGTCGGGGAGGGGGTAATGGAAGTAATGTGTTTTTTTTTCTTTTTTTAGAGAAAACTTTATGGCATGCTTGATTACCCCCCGCCCCACTCCACCTCCCCAAATTCACTCCATCTCCTCCCCGCATCCCTCTGCCAGCGCTGCAGCCCAGCGGATAACCAAGCTTGGATTAGCAGTGACATCACACTGAAGAGATGGCTGAGCCCCAGTGTGAGGAAGGGTGAGTACTTTGGTTTGTGTGTGTCAGATGGGTGTGAGTGTTATGTGTGTGTTCAAGACTGATTAGACGGTGAGGGTGGTGGTGAGAGGGAAGGGAGGATTAGAGAGCCATCTGAGAGTTGGTTAGGTGCTGACACCACTCTACCTCACCAAGGGCTCAATTTACTGAGGGATCAGACTCATTTATGGTGGGCTGGGATTATTATCAGTTCAATAGGGCAATTTCTTTATTACAGTCACCCCTCAACCTGTAAAATATGGACACTTCTGAGACATTTCTGGGTTCATGTATCTTGTTTCAGGTGCTTTTCTGTACAATTAATTGTGCATTAGCAGCAGATACAGTAGCTCCAGTATGATAATGTACCTTGTTTTAATGTAGTAATGATGTCACTTTTCAGAAGGGAGATTTAAGAGGGCTGCAGTGACTGTGGCATGAAGCTTTTTTTAAGGATCCAAATGTTTGGATTCACTTGGAAATGTCAATACTCAGCTGGCCCTCTGTACTGAACCCCTTGACAACACAGTCTGCTGAGAAAACATTTGCAACTAGAGAGCAATTTGGAAAATAAAGCAGCACACATTTCAGTCCAAGCCTTGAATCAAATGTAAAGGAAGAAGGGGCTGTGCCATTGAGTATGCTCTGGTAATTTGTGTGAATACAAACTACTTTCTTCCACACTTCAATTTAGGGCCACAATGGAAATAAGTGTTTCACTTTCTTGTGTCACCCATGTAAGTTTTTTGATGTTGTACGTTGTGTGGACATTGAAATTTGCAAAATAACTCAATCAATTTGTAGATGTGTGAGCTCCAACATGCACTGATGGTTTACATTTTTATTTAGTACATTTTTAATCTTGGAAACTGCAATGGTCAGGGCTGGGCAACTATCCGTGGAAAGTCTCACAGAAGGTCCATTCTGTAGCTGAGGCTTTTAACCAAATCACATGATCTTCCTCATCAAGTTGCAGTTTTTGATGACTTGTCACAAAGGTTCAGATTTAGATTCATTCTATTTTGTACATAACCTGGAAATGTAACTATACCTTGGCTGCACAGATTTAAAATCTGCTTTACACACTTTATTTTTCTGATTCTGTTTATAATATTCTTATTTTAACTCAATTTTTAATCAGTTTTATTCTAATTTCCTTAATTTTATTATTGTAAAGCAGTTTGTGTTGCATTCTATGTATGGAAAGTACAATGCAAATAAAGCTTATGATCATTATCATCAACCGTATTACACTTGCCTCAACAAAGCTTTAAATGTGTTTCAGATAAAAACCACAAACATCAGACAAACGAACAGACAGCTTTATTTTTACATTAATTTAAATAGCAGGTGGAGCCGTGCACACTTGTACACTCCCACTGTACACTCAAGTGATGAGAAATATCAGCATTTCATTCCTGAATCCCCACGAGTGAAACCGGAAGTACTCATTGGGTTTTCACCGGCAAAAATCCTGAGATTGACATCCCTCTTCTACCACTGCTGAAATGCAACATTGTAAACACTGACAATCATAACTTTGAGGAATGGCGCGTCCGGCAATATCGCGATATTTTGCTCGTCGGCGTGGCTCACGTTGCTTCTTCCCGGGAACAGAAACGACTCAAATCTCTGAACACCGACTTCTGCACAATTAATCCCACAAAATAAGTTTTAACTTCATTTCATATTATCGCTTCACTTCGGCGAAATCTAACAACTGTTTTCAGGTAACGGTTACTCCACAGTTTTGTTTACAGTCCCTCAGCGTGTCGATGCTAAGGTTAGCTCGTTAGTTACGTGACGCACCGGTGAAAACTATCGATATTTCCTCGGAAAGAAAAATGTCTGCGGAGCGGAGGACAAGCTGGATACTGACAGGCACTACGGTCGCCTGTGTCGCTGCTCTGTATGTGCCCTGTGTGCAGAGGACTGTGCCCGGTGGAGACTCAGGTTGGTGTTAGCCGGCTAAGCTAATGCTCATGTGGTCATGTGACTTTGTTGTGTTGCCAGTCAGCCAATCACGTGCCGGCTTGTTGATGCGACTGCTGCAGCCAGTGTGCTGCCTTTGGCTGCAGGTGCATCAGCATCTTGGACTGTATGTAAAATTATATAATCATGAAATTATATACAGTCTATAATCAGCATGGACAACTCAAACTTGCTTAAAATCGATGTTTGATTTTAGAATACACATATTTTAGAGAGAAGTCGTTTTCTTGTATGAACTTTTTGTAGGTTCATCATTAACTAATTCAAATGACGGTCACACTGGCAGCATTTTGTTCAGTGTCCTCCATGTCTGTGGTTGAGTGTTGAAAACAGAACTCAAACATCAGTAAAGTGCATTTCTGCTCTGTCAGTATGTGCAGTCAGTGAACAAATGATGCTTCAAAATCCAAATGCCATATTAACATTAAATTTGTTCATTGTTAATGAATATAAATTGTGTTGATTTTGTGGAAATGAAACACATTTCTTGTCATGATGATATAAATTGTGTTTGTTACATTTTGTTCTATAAATATTTTTTAGAAATTACTTGCAGTGCATTGATTCATTTTTAATGTAGATGATGCTTTAGTTAAAATTCAGTATAGAACAGATATAAGAAGTGTTTCTTTGAAGGATTAATATATTTTAATGGCTCTTAAGATACTTCATGATCAAGTGTTTTGCAGTATGGATTAATTTAAGTTTAATATTTTAATTTGACAACTTGGTTTTATATCATAGTGTCACAGAGTCACAGTGTTAACCTTTGAAACATTTGAAACTTCTCCACTCAAATAAAAGATGTGTAATTTCTAAAGTTACACTCCCATACTTTTACATATCTACAAGTATATTTTTTTGCAATTTTTTTCTCCAGATGCCATAAGAAAAAAAGTGCAGCATGCTGGTGTTGGAGGATGAAAGATTGTTGACAGCCATAACTCAAAATAAGCAAAAATAACTTAGCTTGCTTGTTTAAACATAATGTTTAAGCATCGTTTTGATGTGGACTCTCCTGTAGCGAGGCCTAACTTTAGACCTGAATGTTTTTCACTGGGTTTCTTCCTGTGTTGTCAGCCCATGTGTTTTCCAACATTCTTGTAATGCAGTTTATGAAGGAACGCCTTGCACAATTACAAACAGTGTTTAGAAGTGATAGCAAGGTTACAAACTTGTAAATGTGGACTTGAGGGCATGAAGGCTCTGCTTGTTAGGTTTGCACTGCTCTGGCATACAAGCTGCAGCGGGGAATGCATTTCTGCAGAATGAAAGCGTAAGAAAAAAGCTCGGCCAGATATGAGCGAGCAGGAGATGAGGAGAGAGAGAGGGAGCGGGCAATTGGAGCGCTGAGTAGCCCTGCTGGTTGTGCTGCTGTCTAGCGAACAGGGCCTTTGAAAAAATGGCCAGCCCCTTCTCCACAGTGTTTAGGGACGGTGCAGGATGCCCGCTCTGATAGTGCCAGCTGAACACCCTTCCGAATTCTCCAGGTCTCCGTCTCTGTGTCCTAATCTCTTTAGGTGTGATGTGCCCTGGAGAGGCTTGAGCGCAGCCCCGCGGGTACGCTGTTGTCTAGGAATGTGGAGTGTGGAAATGATGGGGATTATGGGAAGACTGGTGTGGGTGCCCATGCTCCACAATCACAAAGACTCTTGGCACCCGTGCTGCTACCCCGTTGAGTCAATATTTTCCCTTTTTAGTATTGGGGCTGCCTAGCTGCATCTCTGTGGCACCGAGATGGATGTTTTTGGCTTAGTATTAGTTTGAGTTCTCCGCGCTGAATGGTGTAAAAGTGTGCCACTACTGAGGGAAAATGAGTGAAATTGAGAAACCGATGAAGGATGGGAAAGTGTGATGTAAAAATGATGGCAGGTAGCTGGCGGCTCATGCCAGGTGAAATGGAGCTGTGAAAACATTTAAGCTGTGCAGGTGGAGGAGTTCTGACTTCATGGTCCATTAGACTGATAAGAGTTGGGGCTCCTCATGTGGCAGAAATTTAGGTATCGTAATTCACTGTATCGGCAAGGTTGCAAAATGCGTGAGGGAGCCAGTGCCTGCCATCTGAAATTCAGCTGTTATGTTCTATAATGGTTGCATCGTCGCAAATGTTTATTTTTAACATGTGAGAACAGCTGCTTGGATTTAATATAACCAGCTATATCCTGTTGTTGTGTTTAATGTTGTTTAATTGAACACAGGAGAGCAATTCATTTTGACCTGTGTGTTTCAGAGAGGAAAAATTAATTTACCTTTTTAATGGGATTTATTTCTCTTTCATCACAGGCAGCGTCTTCATTTACTGGGGATCATACGTAGCTCGTAAAGTAATAGATTCATTATCCTGTCAGTGCTGCTGCTTGAAAACAAGGCCACTGTTTCACTGGATGTGTTTGGACTACCCGTCTCGTGCCAGTAGAGGGAGCTGTCCTGAACCCAAACATTTATCAATGTCATTTAATCTGAACCAAATTTCAATTTTCATGAGTGGGAGATGCAAACATTGGGTGAGAAATCAGTATAATTTGAAACGCTCTGGGTGTATTCTGGCACAAATGGGTTTGTGCCCAGATACATTAAAGCTTCCACAAATAGCTTTTAGGGGTTTTCTTTTCACTTTGTGCTGCGCCTCACACAGAGCTTGTCAAAAAATTGTGCAGCCGGCTCTTATTTTTACAGCTTACCTCATTCTGTGACTGTCACCAACGTAGCCTTTCTGTTTGTGCCCAACGGACTAAAGGAGACACTGAGACACTGGGAGTGTGGGAGCAGGAGGAGAGGCACGTAGAGCAGCAGAAGAAAGAGGAAGGGAAAGGACCCTGATGCACGGGGAGGATGGGACTGGAAGCATTATTCTCAGATCAGCATATGTGTGTCTTTGTGTGACAGAGCATTGGAGAGGGAGTCTAATGGTTTGTGTGTGTGTTTATATCTGTGTGTATGTGCTGGAGGAGGGAGGGAGGGAGGGAGGCAGGGAGGCATCAGGGGAGAAAGCGAAAGATGAAGAGAATGAGCGTGCCGCTTAGGAAATGTCACACTGGGAAGATTTGCAGGTTTTGATCCTGGCAAATTAATGCAAAACCCCAGTGCAAGTATTTGATTTGGGAAAACTTTGGGAGCAGACTTGTCTCTTAATAATAATTATTGGGTTTACATTAATTTCCTCCCCTATTCTCTTCCACAGGAGAGCTGATCACCACTGCTTGTGAGCTGGGGGTAAGTATTAGCCGTATTGTTTAATCAATTCACTCATTAACTCTTATAAGCATTAAGGAAGTTTAATTAAGCATGGGCAGAAAGCAGATTAATTTACTTTCAGTCCACAGGTTTTTTCCCCTTCTTTTCTATACACTTATTTTACTAAGTTGCAAGTAGAGAATGCTATAATTTGCAACCCGTTTTTCAAATCCAATTAAAGTCAATGGTAAGGCGATGGCTTTTGTAGGCTTTGCCTTATGTACGGTATAAGGCTTATTATATCCACCCCTCTTTTTTGTGTGTGTGTGTAAGCCGCGAAGAATGAACTAAATCGGGTTAACAGTTATAATAAGTTTTATTATTTAATAAAGTTTATTACGCCGCTGTGATCCTTTTAGGGAGGCTGTGTCGGTGTCACTATGCCAGTAATCCTGCCGTTAGTGCTGCAGTCCGTGTGGCCTGCCTGCCTGCCTTTCAGGCCTCCCCAGGGCCTTGCAGGCCATCCCTGGGCCCCAGGCTGCTGGCCCCCCTTTCTGATCCCCAGAGCTCAGGAGTTCTGCTTCCCTCTGCTCCCTGTGGCCTTTATCCCGCAGCTGTCCCCTATCTGCATGTCTGTCCACTCCTGTTGCAGTCCTCCCGCATGCTCTTAACCATGTTACCTTCTGCCATTTAGTTCACTGCTATAAACCTGTCTGCTGGACTTTAATTATTTTATTCTCTTATTTTCTTCTTTTCATTTGCTAGTTGACTTCTCTGACACACATTTCCTCTCTCCGATTTGTTTGTACGCCCGAAGATAACCAGCATACGATCCTCCGCTGTGTTCGAGGTGACTGGTAAGGCAGTCACACTCTCACCTTTCAGCTCTGTGTTCATTTGAAGAGCTGCCCCTTCTCCCTTGCCTGCATGGTTCGTGTTATCAGTGCCAGGGAATGAGTCTGTGTTTAATGACTGAGCCCTTATCTGGTGGAGGAGACTTAGCGGCTAATTGCTGTGATTGCTGAGATCCCCCAGGCGAGAATGACTGCGGCTCTGAGGTGGTTTGGGGGGCTGAGGCTGGCGAGCACCACGTGTTTTACCATGGGCTCCAGGGATCTGTACTGTCCTTGGGAAGAGGCCAGAGGAAAAGAAGTGAGAAGAGGAGGGCTCTGGTATCATGGCAGAGTCAGCTAGCGGTCAGGTCTCTTCTCCATTTCTGCAGCTGAATAGAAAAACACTGCTGGCATCTACTGAGGCGGAAAAAACTTACCACTCAATCCTCAAGTGTGAATGACAATTATACAATGTTGAGTTTTTTTGAGAGAATAAAAGATATTATCTGAGCCCTTCAAGAGCATCTACACTGAAGCATATGATTTAAGTCCTGTTCTCTCTAGATTTGAGTGTCTGTTTTTGTCATGGTGTTTTTAGGTGGCCCACCCTCCAGGATACCCAGTCTTCACCCTTCTAGCTCGCCTGGCTATGTGTCTTCTCCCCTCACTGTCTCCAGCCCACAGCGTCAACCTGATGAGCAGCCTCCTGGGGGCTGCAGCGTGTGGTGGCCTCTGTCTTACTGTCTGCAGGTAGGTGTATGAATACGTTTACACTTTAAGATGCATCTCGGGGGATTGGATCAAAACAAGTGTAAAACGACTCCCATTGAGATCTGATTAGCGTATTTTCCGGACTATTGAGCGCACCTGTCTATAAGCCACTATTGAATTTATTCGAACAGTTTCATGTCATCCACTCTGACCGGGTCTGATGTGATGACGCTAAATGTATCGGCGGCACGGAGCTTGCTAGCTAAGCTAACGAGCTTCGTGCCGCCGATACATGAGAAACACTGGTGTTTAAGTTCAAAGCGTCGAAAAAAAGTAGCGGCTTATAGTCCGGAAAATACGGTACTCATTTCTGTGTTCGATTTATTTCTCACTTCTACAATCGATGTCAGTGTCACAGAAGTGCTTGTCTCAAACTGAGATTTCAGGGAAGTACAGCGAAGCCTCCCCCCTTCAGCAGAGGAGCCGTCTTTAAACATTCCCCTACTGACTTTTTGCATCTTGATGCTGTCTGGGACAGAGAGTGGTATTTTTGGGTCCTGACTGACAGGCAGTGGTGTCCCTGATCCTCTGTTCAGTATTCAGGAGCACAGCCCAGCCGCCTTCCTTCCTCCCACCGCCCTGCCCTGCCTGTTTACCCATCAGCCACCCGTTGTGAGCGTGCGTGTATGTGTATGTATATCACAATTACCGGTGCCCTCCAACCCCCACCCTGACGCCCCTCTTCTCCTGCACACACACCCCCCACACACACACACACTGCCCAGCATGCTCCCAATCCTGACATGGCACGATTTGTAATCTCCCCCCTTCTTGCCTCCTGGGTCTGAGAGGAACAGGATCACTAACTCTGCTCCTCCCTTCTCCCCTCGCTCAGCCATGAACACAGTTTACGGTCTCTGCTTCGCCATCTACCACCCTGCAGTTTCGCCTGCTGCTGACCCCTTCATGTAAGGAGTATTTTACCCCTTCCCGCTTTGTCTGTGTGTTTATCTCGCATGGTTGGCCGCACTACCTTACATCACCCTTTTGCTGATCTTAGTAATTTCACACTGCATTGTCGTGGCCAGCTTAGTGTCAACATTTTGCTTTTTTTTGTCACATTTTATGCACACTGGGGCTTTTCCCATCATGTCATATACTTCTAATTTACTCCTTTCAGAATAGGGATTGTTGAATGTGATGTAATTTCTTCCTGCTGTACACCTTGGTGCGCTGTGAGGTCCTGGTGGTAGTGGGAGGAAAAGCAAGTAAAAATGGGACTGTGTGTGTTCCTATGGGCACAGTGCTGGGTTTACCCTATGTCAGGGGTCTGCAACCCTGGTCCTCCAGAGCCGCTATCCTGCGTGTTTTAGATGTTTCCCTCTTCCAACACACCTGATTCAAATGATCAGCTCATCATCAAGCTCTGCAGAAACCTGATAACGATCCTGGTCATTAGAAGGTGTGTTGGAAGAGGGACACATCTGAAACATGCAGGATAGCGGCCCTCGAGGACCAGAGTTGCAGACCCCTGCCCTATGTGGTCTGTAGCAGTCTGGGGAGGGTCAGGGTACCGGGGGGTCCAGCCTCACTG